>CM069134.1:18818915-18884106 GCA_035221665.1 Okamejei kenojei
CAAGATGATTATTTACCTTGGAAATTCCGAGATGAAGACTAATTTAAAATAACCTAAGAAGATAATAATAGAGTATAACAAAAAAAAAGAAACCAGGCTGGAAAAGAGTTGAGATTCCTTTGGTATACCTAAAGAAGAAGCTCTCCTAATTTGATGCCAGCTTTCTTCATCCACCTGGGAACATGTTATTACACATTTGCTATTGTCTTTTTTAGAGTGCCCGAATTGAATACGCTTGAACAATTTTCCAAAAATAAGACCAGATATCTGTCATAATTCTTTTGTTTCTTTTATAACGTTAATGAGGAAGCAAAATGTTCCTTACAGCCAACTGAAATTCTCACCGCAGAAATCTTCATCAAATCAGCTCTACATTTTTCTAATTACAACTCCGATTAAATGCACTACGCCAACATCCTTAGTTCTGAAATTTACTGGAAAGAACTGAATAAAAAAAATCATCTTTTATAATGGCAATCTACTTTTTCGGGTAAAATTGGCTCCAAAACACAGCAGACCTACATGATTAGCAAGACTGCAAACGCAGTAAACCATCATAATGAAATGCTTCTAAATGCTTGGTCCACTGAGAAGATGGAGAATTACCACATACTGAGTCTGCCACACTCACATCTATTACGACTGAAAGCACAGGTGTGTAGAGAAAATGGGGAAATTACAACATTTCATTCTGGAATTGGAACAAAAAATACTTAAGGTAACCAACTGTTTTTTAGATCAAAAGACTTTGCAGATACTACCTTTCCATGGTCTTTCCAAAAGTCAGGTAACAGAATCTATCAGGACCATCAATGGTGGACACCCTCTAACGTAAGGCACAAAAACGATTGCAAAAGTGATGAACACTGTCCAATCCGTCATGGGTCCTGATCTCCTTTAACCTACACAAAGGGATCTAACAGGATCGCTGCCTTCAAAAAAGGAAGCCAGCATCATCGGGACCTACATTGACCCTGGTAGGCTGTCATCTCAACTCCTGCTATCGGGACAAGGTCACCGTAGCCTTGAAAACTTAACGGTCCAGATTCAGGGCATTTATTTACAAACAACAACAGACATTATACATATACCTCAAACTAGCCTCGGAACTGGCAGAAACTTGGACGGCACCAGGTATTCATCGGATTGTCTTTAGCACTATTTTTCTTATTTTTTTATCTACTGAACCTTATTATTGTTATGTCCGATTTCCTGGTGTTTACAAAATACTATCTTTACACATATGTTGTGCTGCTGTAAAGAAATTAATCTCATTGTTTTCCATTCAGGACATAAGATCAATGAAACAGTCTTACCCTTCCTCCTAAGATAAGCAGAATATCTCTAAGTGAATAGACGAAGCGGGACAGAAGATTTGCTGAAGGGAAAATAAATACACATGGTGAAAATGCTGCTACTGATCCCCCAATTACAACCAACTCACATTCCTTCTTCCACTGAACTGTTTTCTGTTCTTCTACCCAGTAGAACTTTGTCTTTTATAAAACTATCATAGTTGCAATAAACATCAATTAGATTTATGACAGATACACTCCATTCATAGAACAAAAATATGTTAATTTGCTGAATCGATACTTTTCAGTTTTCCCTGAAATATTGTTTCAAAGAATAATTAACACGCGAAACTCAAAATGTTACAGAAATTCGCGAAGAAACACAATATGGTCCTGTTTTTTTGGCTTGGAAACTATGTCCCTAGGTGGAGGCATCATGAAATAGGCAGAATGAGCCAGTTCAATAGATCCACCGCTACGTAACATGGACGCGGATCAAGGTGTTGTTGAGAATTAGCAAAATTCCATTGCCTATTTTGGTACCACGGCACCGAAGTGAAGCAGAAGTGAGTGATTGCCTTAGTTGATCAATTCAATTGCCAAATGTCAAGTCTGGTCTAATTGGTTAGATTCCCTTGGCCAGTTAACTTCCACTGTGATGGGTCATGGGTGTGAGTGCAAAGATTGCGGAGTTGCTAACCCAAATAAGTGTTAGATGCTGTTACGCATGTTTTTGGGTCTCCTTCATAGTGTAATGGTAGCCACACTGGGAGATCCCGTGAAGCAATTTTGTGTCTGTGCTCAAAATTAAGAGAGTAACCTGATGGCTTAAGATTTTCTGATAAATGTCTATCCAAGCTTGCACATTAATGTAGTAATACATAATAGAATTGGCCAGTGCCAATCACACTTTATACTTATTTTTATATCCTCAGTAATTGAATTATTATTAAAACACACTCTACCACATGAATGTAAATGTCCAGTAACATACACTAAAAAGTTTTCCACAAAGCTAGCACTGTCAAATATATCACTGCATGACTAACAGTTTTCCTGCCACTTAAAGGACAAGGAGGAAGAATATTGCAGCTTTTCAATAATTGTCTTTACAATTGTTTAGATCGTCACCTTCCCCCCTTCTTTGTAATCAGTAACCAACAATGCAGAACAATGTATAATCAGTAAGTTGTAAAAGCCAGAAAAGGATTTGAGGCCTTTAAAGTAAATCTTCCTTGATAATATGGGAACCTTTGAAACAGTTCAGGAGAAAAAGAACGATTTATGTAATGCCAACATTACCTTTGGCGATATTATTGACAATCATTATCATATCCACATGCCAATTTGCCTGCTACTTCACACCGGAGAAATAAAGCAATTTAAATTGATTAATAATACCATTACAATAGTTGACAAAGAGAAATGTCCGGCATTATGTTCTTTACAAATATCTTATCCTTATTTTTCGTAAGTTGTGAGATTTAATATATTTTATTGCGCGTATGTTCAATGATCTGAAATATCTCTTTTAAAAAAAAAAATCAACCATTTTACATTTCATAATGCTACAGTTCATAGATGGTTATAATATTGACACGATCCCCCTGGATGAAAGATAAAATGTCATCATGAGGTTGTTTTTTTTTTAATCAGCCTGATGTAGACTAATTTCCAAACATAACAAAAGTTGTTCTTAATGGATCATCAGGATTTTGGCCAATTGTTTATTCCCAGTCCCTGTCTTGGGATTTGCCTCCAATCGAGGCTTGTGGTATAAATGAACATCTGTAACACCTAAGGAGAGGACATTGCCACAAATTAAAAGGGAGTTCACACACTTTCTGCAGGTGAAATTAATAGCATGTGTTTCTTCTGTTTGCTGAAGGTAATTCCATTGGTCAAATGGAGCTCATAAACATAGAGTCACACAGCGGTAAACAAGGCACATCGGCCCAACTTGCCCATGCCCGATCAACATGCCCCATCAACACTGGTACCGACCTGCCCTACTTGCCCATGATCCTTTAACCCTATCCTATCAATGTGTATCTATCCCAAGTGCTCTTATATGTTATGATAGTAACAATAGCTGTTCATTCCTTATACCCACCATCCTTTGGTGTAATAAGCTTCCCCTCACCTTAAACCTATGTCCTCTGGTTCTACGATTCACCAGGTTTGCCCAAAAGGCTCAGTGCCTTTACCCCACTTTTCCTCTCATGATTTTGTACACCTCTATAAAATCACCCCTCATCCCTCCTGGTGCATCAAGGAATAAAGTCCTAGCCTGCTCAACCTATCCCTATAGCTCAGGCCCTCAGGTTCATGGCAACATCCTCGAAAATCTTCTCCTGCACCCTTTCCAGCTGTAACATGACCTCCCAACTTTGATTACTCAATTCTCTGCACTGATGATGGCCTATGTGCCAAAAGCATTTGTACCATTTGTGATCTACTTTCAAGGAACATGTACCTGTACATCCCATATCCCTCTGCTCCACAATCACTGTGTAGGTCTTGCCCTTGTTAAGACTTCCCCAAATGCACACCTCACATGTGAGTGTGTCATAGTTCTCCCTTTCAAAGCATACATGGAAGGCATTCAGCTCATTTGGAAGTGATGCATCATTGCGACATGCGCCTGGTATTTTTGCTTTGTAGGATGTGATGGCAATGCAAGTCCTCCCATAGCAGTTGAGCGTTGTGAGGTGATTCCTTGGACTCAATTTGTTCCTTACTGTTCAAAAAATTCTCTCTCTGTCTCAGTGATGAATAAATTCAATAACCTAACATTCACAACCCACTCTCCATCTCCATCCTACTACCCAACACCTTATTGTGAGATTTAATCCTTATGTAGACGTATGAGGGAGAACCAGAAGGTTATGTTGATAGGCTAAATGGAAACTGAGATGATGAGTAACTCTGTGAGGTATAAACAGTGCAATATGATTTCCCAAAGTCAAAACTAAACTTAGTTGGATCAGCATAAGGTATGATGTCCAATTTTATTAACATGACCCAATCGCACAATCTGGTGACTAACGTACAATTTCTGCAATTTTCAAATTTGCAGTCTCAGTAGAGAGATGTTTGGTAGTGAACTTGTACTACAGATTTGGTCATTGTTCTCTGCATTTTATTGTCACTGCATAGATTCATACTTGTAAATTTGCCCTGTGCTTCCGTACTTTGTATTGATTCCGAAAATTGCTACCTCTCTCAACCAAGGACAACATTGTGCTGTTTATTGGGCTATGGTTTTCTGCCTGAACAGTATTTGTCTACAAGCCAATATGTAACTATCCAAAAACCTTAATGGCTGGTAATCATGGAGCACTCCTTTATACTTAAATGGCTTTGCATTAGGTGTTTCCCTGTCTTGCTGAAGAAGTAATTTTGGTTGCACAATTGGCTGTTTTAGAGGCGCTTTACTTACAGTATAAGACATAACAGTGTGCCACAAGTCTTCTGGCACTGGGCCAGTTTGCCCATGCCCTGGGCTTATCTGCATTTTGCCTGTGTTTGAAAGCAAAGTTATTACAAAACCAAGGCTAAATTACTTGAGCTGTGTGTCTTAACATTATGGAGGTTCAGTGTTCAACAACAATTGAAGTATTTCTAGATTAAATAAGCTACTTCTTATGACAGGAGTAGAAGTATTTCTAGATGTAAAGAGCAACACATACATGATACAGAAACCATAAGGTATATTGCATTCAGGTTCAGTAATGAATGTAGGATTTGACAGTTCAATTTTGAGTTGATGTTTCTTAGAATTTCTTTGTTGTGAAATGAACAATAAAAATCCTTCTTTTAGAAAAATAGAACACCCTATTTCCTTGGCTGATCTGTGGGGACATGAGGAATTGAATCGGAACTTACAATACAGAATGGTATGAATGGAAGCACTGAAATTTCTCCGATAAATTGCTCCATTTCATGTTTTGAATTAACAATGAATTCAATAAATTACACAGTTCCAGCAATTAGATCAAATAGAAAAATTGTGCCTCTTGAATGTATTCCAGCTTATTTTCGGCTCTAAGAATAAAGCAAACTGGAAAGATGAAGTTTTAGATGCTTGGGCGACTATTGTTAGTGATGCCTTCCTGGCCATTTCTGAGCTTACACAGGCAAACGAGATGGCTCTGGTGTTTAGAAGCTTTGGATAGGATACCCACAGGAGATGGGTAAATGTGGGTATCCTAACTAGTGATGGCATACTGTTTCACCTATCATAGTGGCATAGAATACTTGCTTACATTGTCCCAAAGTCAGCAGCAAGTGAACCATTACCATGTAAAATAGCATTAAAATAAATTTTAGATAGGTACAAAATGCCGGAGTAACAGCAGGAGAGACAGCATCTCTGGAGAGAAGGAATAGGTAAGGTTTCGGGTCGAGACCCTTTTTCAGAAAATCTTACCAAATAATTCTTGCCTTAATCTACTTCCAAGACCACTGCTGTTGATGGCAGAAAATGAAGGCATTAAACCAATTGCTTCTCACTCATCTTTAACGTTCTAGCTAGCTCTTTTTAGCTCTATCAAGCTCCTTTTTCAAGAGAGAGCTAGATAGGGCTCTTAAAGATAGGGGAGTCAGGGGATATGGGGAGAAGGCCGGAACAGGGTACTGATTGGGGAAGATCAGCCATAATCACATTGAATGGCGGTGCTGGGTCGAAGGGCCTCGTGGCTATTCACCTATTGTCTATTGTTCATCTTCCCAGGCCTTATGGCTATTGAACATTAATTCACATTGCCAAAATTCAGTGGACGAGGTAGGAAAGAGATATGTAATTAAGTAACACAGGCCAAAAACAAGCCCTTTGGTTGGCACAGCAGTGCAGCCAGTAAACCTTCTGCCTCGCAACTCCAGTGAGCTGGGTTCAAGCCAGATGTTGTGTGCAGTCTGTGTGCAGCTTGTAAGTTCAAGCTTTATGGCTTCATCCAGGTGCTCCAGTTTCATCTCACATCCCAAAGATGTGTAGGCTGGTAGATCAATTAGTCACGGTAAATCACCCCTCCTGTAGCTGAGTGGGAGAATCCCTTGGAGAAGGGTTGGTGAAGCTTACACTGGGACTAATGGGATGATATTTCCAGCTATTCAAAGGATATATTCTAAATAGAGTGCCAATGCATGGAGGATCAAATGCTGCAATAAAGCAAGACATACAGACACTCCCCGAGGGAATGCCTATCGTGGATGCTGTCAAGAATACAAGACGTGAAGCCCTGGTCTTGTTCCACTGATTTGCAGTCAAATATTGACCATCTCATTGCCCGCAGGAAGGCCATGATGATGGAGAGGTAGAACACGGAATGCAAGGGCATGGTACGTCATTCCAAAAGAATTTAAATTTCTCACAAGCCGCCCTTTCAAACAAATACCCTGCACTGGCCGGATGCCACCAAATTTGCCTCTTCACAAGTGCCAGTAGACAGTATAGGGTGCCGCCCTCATGTTCTCAAAAGTCCTGAGGGGAGCTGTATCTCAGCTGTCAGAGAAGGAATTTGTGCAGCCTGCTACAACTACTCCTGGACCCACATCTGAGGTGTGACGAAGATGAAAGCAAAAGTTTGTAGTTGCAATGTCGCTGGTGAAGTGTGCCTGTCAAATCCAGTAGGTTGCAAATATCTGCCATCACCTGAACTGAGAATGCCATCCTTCTGAGATACTGTGGTTATGACATGTCAAGGAATTTTAACCTCTGACTTTACAAATTGATGTTAAGATTAGGTTTACAATTTTTAACCACGTGAATATTAGTAATTTCCACCATTTTCCTGTCAATTTGTCGTTAAAGTCAGACAAGCGGTATTTTTATAGTTGTTACAGTTCTTGAATGACAGGACATGAGTTCAGACTGTAAACAAGAAAGGGATAGATAGCTGTTTGCGATATTGCATTGTGTTGGAATGGTGTTGGAACGCAGGATAAGAATCTGTTTGTGGGATGTGTGATTTGATGAAGCACTGGTGCCATGATAAGGGCAGCATGGAAAATCCGACCCACAAATTATATGCTGATGATGAGTCTGACATATCAGGTTCATTCATCCTTAAATTTACAAAGTTCTTCAGAAATACACTAAGCAACATCCTTGTAAATCTTCTCTGCGCCCTTTCCAGCTTGACACCATCTTTCCCATAAATATGGTGATCAAAACTGAACACAATACTCTAAATGTGGCTTCACCAATGTCTCGTAGAGCTGCAATATAACCTCCCAACTTCCAATATTCTGACTGATGAGGGCCAATGTGCCAAAAGCCTTCTTGACCCACCTATCTACCGTGTGATGCCAGTTTCAAGGAACTATGTACCTGCAGTCCTAGATCCCTCTGCTCTACAACACTCCACAGAGCTCTGCCATTTACTGTGTGGGTCCTGCCCTAGTTAGGCTGCCCAAATGTAACACGTCGCACTGCTCTGCATTAAATTCCATCAACCATTCCTTGGTGTTTTAACCGCTTCTCTCGACATTGTGGTCAGTTCATTTGTCATGGATGAGTCTCACTGTGAATTGTCACCAAGCCATTTAACTGTAGGTAAAGACCACAGGTACACCTGATGCTATCCCAATATGACAGGATAGTTAGCAGGAATGGGAATGCTGACTGACCTAAACAAGATGTCCTGAGTCAATTGTGATATTTCCACCAATTGAACCAGCTAGTATGTATATTCAATTGTATCAAGAAGATAAGCTACTCAATGTTATAACTTTGTTTAAGAAGGAACTGCAGATGCTGGAAAATCGAAGGTAGACAAAAATGCTGGAGAAACTCAGCGGGTGAGGCAGCATCAATGGAGCGAAGGAAATAGGCAACGTTTCGGGTCGAGACCCTTCTTCAGACTGGTCATGTAGATGTAGATGTAGATGTAGATGAAATATGGTCATGTAGAAGTTATTACTTGTAATCTTTACAGATCTTCTTTCTCACAAAAAAATGTTGACTCTTTCTCATGAATCTCTTCAAACCAAAACTGTTCAACCTATTCAACCAAACCAAAACTGTCTATGTCTTTTAGGGTCACTGTAGCTGGCGGACAGAAATGTCTTATTCATAAGGGAGTAGAAATCTTGCCAGGATTGGTAAATCGAAAACCGTGGTTGAGGATGCCATACACTTGGCAAATGCATGGAAGGTATTTAATAAACTTTTTGTTGAACGTTTTATCAAAGAACACTCCCTGTCAGAAAAGAATATGGTCATGAAGATGTTATGTCTTGGGCGCTAACTTGTCGACTAAACTTTAATCTTTATGAGCAGTAACAGTGCAAACCACTGACTTCTGCCTAGACTCTAATTGGCACAATATTACATCAATATTTTGCAGGTCAGTGTGCATTTTTAAAGGGCTGAATAACCAATTCAAACTAGAATTCCACACCTTACGAATGCCCCGGAGATTCAGTCACCATGGACTGAATTCACACTGCAGTAGTAAGCAGTCCTGAACTTACCTGAAAGAGCACCACTGTGGCACAGCAGTAGAGTTGCTGCCTAACAGTGCCAGCGACCTGGCTTCAATCCTGACCTCGGGTGCTGTCAGAACGGTGTTTGTACATTCTCACTGTGACCGCGTGGGTTTCCTCTGAGTGCTCTGGTTTCCTCCCACATTCTAAAACATATGCGAGTTTGTAGGTTAATTGGCTTCTGAAAACTGCCTCTAGTGGGTAGGATGCGTAACTGAGTTAACATACTGTACTGTACGGGTGATCGTTGGTTGGTGCAGACTCCGTGGGCCAAAGGGCACGTTTCCAAACTCTATCTCTAAACTTAACTAAACTAGTGCTGGGAAGAGCAGGAGTATTATGTTCAACATTGTGCCACTGTGTGCACTGTGTTTGGCAACATAATCTCCATTTCCATCTGCCCACATGTCCATTTACCTGAGGCCTAATCCATCAAGGACTCAATCTTTAAATACTCTGGCATTTCTGCACAACTCCAATGAAATGAGATGTGATGCCTAGTGGCATTGTTACCTCAGGCTTCACCAGTGAAGTGCAGATTTATACTGCTAAACCCCACCCGCTTTACATCCAAAGTTGCTCCAAAAAATGGGAGTTCTTGGAATTCAGGCCCATGTTTTGGCCTCTGTAAAAGCTTGGCCCTGGCGCATAGGGAGTGGATGAGAAAGTGGAATAACATGAAACTGGTGTGAATGTGTGATCAATGGTTTTAAACTGCATGCAAATTTGTATTTAAATTATTTTATTAACTTTTATTTTGATTTATATCATAGGTGGAGGAAGAAAAACCAGCATATAAAAGAAAAATGCTTGAATTTATTCGTGCATGCGGTGAAGATTATGATGTTTTAACAGACAACTGTCACGACTGTACAGAAAGAATGATGGAACTAGCTGGCACATTATTTAGGGTGTGATCTTTTAAAATCTGATTTTGAAATTGCTCGGTAAAATGGTCACATAAAACTATCGAGGATTTTTGGTTATATTTTAAAATCTATTTATTTTTTCATAAATATTATACTTTTATCAACATTGTTTTTTCTTATCCTATTTCCTGCTTATTGTAATGAAGATATTTTAAATTGAAAGAATAACTATAACAATCATATTTTAAATGCTGAAGTAAACATATATGACAGACTCTATGTTATAATGAATTATTTTCACAAAATGAGTTTGATGTGTGATTCAGAAAATGCAGAAAAAAAGTCATTAATCCCTCGATCAAATGAGATAGATCTCAGCTAATTCGTGGAGACTAAAGAGGAACTTTGTCAAGCACTTCCTCTAATTATGAACAAATCATTGGGTAGTGGTAGATTTCCACAGGATTGAAATGAGCAAATACAATTTTTACATTTCAAAAAGCAGGGAATTAATCAGTAACGTGATGAATAAAATAACCTTCAGAACTATACTTTGGAGGCATATGTACACATCAGCAGAGTGATACTTAAATAGCCAACATCGATTTGCAGAGTTAAGAGCATTTAGTTTAGTTTAGAGATACAGCATGGAAACAGGCCTTTCGGCATCGAGTCCACCTTGGACATTGATCACCCGTTCACATCAGATCCATGTTATTCCACTTTCTCATCCACTCCCTTCATGCCAGGGCCAATCTTTTACAAAGGCCAATTGATCTTCAAGTCTTTAGGATGTAGGAGGAAACTGAACCATCCGGAGGAAACCCACATGGATATAGGGAGAATGTACAAATTTCACACAGACTTGAGGTCAGGATTGAACCTGTCTCTGGCGCTTTAGGCAGCAACTCTACCAAATGCGCCACTCTGTGTTGGGCAAAAGACCTTGACAAAAGACATGTTGAAAATAACTCCACATTGAATATTTGTTAAGATTGTCACACCAAGATACCATGTGGAAGATTTTTAAGAGTGTACAGTATCTCAATCAACTGGATAGCTGAACATGGCATATAAAATATGATACTGGCAAGTGTCCACTTGCTGAAGAGTAATATATATATTAACCACAAAAGGTACAGAATTAGCTCATGAGACCTAAATAGGAGCATAGAAATAGATTTAATCGAATTACTTGTAATTAAAATACCATGGATAAGAAAATAAAACAAATAAATTGTTAGGATATAGAATCAACATATGTGAGTGTAAGAATGCAAGGTTATGATGTGACCAGAGCTGTAAAATGAATATGCTAAAAGAAAACTGAATAAAGATCTAAGTTCTACAATCTAGAGAGTTATTTGAAGAAATTGAGCTAATTTTGACATAAATGTTTTTATAATAAGTAAGTTGAAGCCAATATGTACCTCAAAATAACAAAGAACAACCAGAGGTTATAATTTTAAATTAGCCAAGAGTAAGGTAAAATCGAGTAAGGTAAGGTTAAAAAAAAGAGTAAGATTTAATTAAGGATTTGGAATATTTTACCAGCGGACGGATGAGAACATGTGTATTAAAAATCTTTTGCATACAAAGTTAGATAAGCCATTTGGCTTAGATGCACTGAATAGTCTTTTGCAGTTTTTGGTGCAACATTCTAATAACATGAGAGATCAAATGTTTCATCAGCAAACATACAGATGCTGACAATAAATATAAAATAAATATAAACCTTGGCTCAATGTAATCTGATCAGATATATCAGATATCTATATACTTGCTATTTCTAAGGAATGATACAATCCAGCAAAAACATAATTGAAGAGTTTTAGAAAAAACAGTAATATATTGGACTTTATTAATTCAAGTAAACTGGTAAACTTTGTACTTTGCATCACACAGTAAGATATCTATAACATGTATTGTGCCTTCTGTATTAGCAAATTCATATGGTAATTTCCTGCTATAACACTTTTTTCTTCAGGAACTGGCGAAGAGTTACTTAATTTCTAAATCTAATTTTAGTGCAATTTCTGCATAAACTGACCAAAGGGAATGCATCTCAGTTCCGATGCTTTTAGCCCTGAATTTGTAGTTGGAAATGAGGGGAAGCTAACAGCTTGTCAATACACAGTAAGAATAAATGAATCACCGCACAATCACAATTAAAAGTAGGGTTCCTTAATTTATTTTTAACCCTCAATCAGGCTTGTCAGAGGGCTTGATAACATTGTTGCTAGGCACAAAATGCTGGAGCAACTCAGCAGGACAGGCAGCATCCCTGGATAGAAGGAATGGGTTCTGGTTTACACCAAAGATTGACACTAAATGCTGGAGTAACTCAGTGGGACAGACAGCATCTCTAGATCCCATTCCTTCTATCCAGAAAAGGGCTACAGTTTACTGTGTTCTAAGTAATTGTGAATGCTGTTCACAGATAAGAGCCTACACTTATAGAATTGCCCTTTTTTTCCAAATGAAGTGTCACTTTTGCCCAGTCATTTTTTATGACTTATTAGAAAATGTTTCGGTTTTTAATTTTATTTTACAATAAGTTACTTTCCTTTTCATCTATGACATTTTGTACAGTCTTGCTATTCAGAAAAGTTATGGAAAAAGTTGTAGCATTGATTCAAAGATATAATTGTTTTTCAAAAATATAATAGTATTACATTTAATTTTGAATTACGTTCTGCAGGTTGGTTTTATATATTTTCCTGTGATTTGCAAGCCATGGCAAATACTTCAGAAGTGCTAATTGGCCATCTGTTAAATCATCAAGCATTTGTCCAAATATTTGTACAGCCGCCATATTGCTTAATTTTCTTTGACTTCTGGGGGGGGGGGGGGGGGGGAGGGCGTCATAGGATGGCAACAGAGGAGGTATTTGGTGTCTCTTTGGGATGAAGATGCATACCTGGTGATGGAATATTGGAAGAGAGTTTACTCTTTGGAAGAGGCACTAATCTAATCTGATAAGAGGTCCATAATGACATTTTGATCATTTATTAAATTACTGTATTGGATCTGTTACTCAAAAGCTGAAGTCTTCCTCAGTCCCTATTAATACTGTAACTCATTGCTGAAATTGGTCAAATGATCCTGATGGAGCAAAGAGTAGGAAGTCGCTTTGGGTTGAGACTCTTCTTCAGAAGTCACCCATTCCAGATATGCTGCCCTTTACCACTGAGTTACTCCAATATTTTGTGTCTATCTTGGGTGTAAACCAACATCTGCAGTTCCTTCCTACACATTTTGATAACATTGTTGTTGGATCCTACAATTCCCATAGAAAGCAACAGACTGTTACACCATACCAGGATAGGGGAAATCTATGCCATAGAAAATATTAAATATTTGTAGTCAGTGTTTATCAAGGTCAATCTCAAATCATATCCCTTGTTGCTGATTGGATTAATATTTCAATCTATGTTTTACAACGTGAACACTTCAGTACTGCATATAGTGATTAGTCCTAAGCACACAAATCTTATTTATTAGTCAACTATAAAAATAGATTTAGTCTGAAGGAGAATTTGGTTTTCTTCAATTTCAGCAGAAAAAATCAATAAAATAAAACATTATTCTTTCTGATGGAGCAACTTAATATTTAAATGGTACATTGGTACATTGTATATAGATTCACCAAGTGTAAGTATTATTTTTTTCCTGACTTTTGTAAACCGTCACAGGGGGCTTGGCAGGTCATCTTTGCTGCTTTTCATCCCAACATTTACTGTCTGTTGACGGGATATTAAATAGGAGATTTTTTAGAATTTGTCCTGCACCTTGCCGAACAAGCGAGATGAAGAATAAATTGTTTTTGAGATGACAAAGTGTAAGCTTAGTCACATCTGTTACAGCCTAATTACTGAGGTCTGAAAACATTCATGTCATCATTGTGGTAAATAATAAGCTCTTTTATTCTGCAAAACTGTAATTTGGTTGCAGACTTGTTTTTGATACATAGCTACATTTTATTTTTGCAGTTGTCAACATTTGGCAATTTTATTTAAAATTGTATTAACACATATATAAAATTCATGTTTGATGTATGAATTATTTGTGGAAATATAAAAGTAAGCAATAAATAGATTAAGAAGATTAAAGACTGGGAGTCTGCAGATATTGGAATGTTGAGCAAAAAACCCCCAAAATGCTGGGGGAACTCAGCGAGTTAAAAAATGTAGAAAATATTATGGGCTTAAAGTAAGAGGGGTGAGATTTTATAGTAACAAAGTGTGGTGGGTACTTATAACGAGCTGCCAGAGGTGGATGAGGCAGCTACTGTTGCAGCATTTAAGAGACATTCGGCCAGGTACATGGATAAGAAAGGTTTAGAGGCCAAAGGCAGGCAGGTGAGACTAGCATAGATGGGCATTATGATCAGTAAGGGCAAGTAGGGCCTGTTTCCGTGCTGTATGACTGTATTATTAAAAGATCACACTTATGCAACATTACAAGTTAAATAGTTCACCAAACATAAAAGAAAAGCTATGAACTCCGACGTGTGGTAAAGGAATCCATCACTTTTACCCATACATTAGAGAACAACTTAGAAATTTAAAGACATAACGTTTCAGCATTACTCATCATGTGCCACAATGCCACCCTGACCCTGGCTGCTGTCTGTGTGGAGTTTGAACGTTATCCCTGTGACCAGATGGAATTCCTCCGGAGGCTCTGGTTTTTCTTCCACAACCCAAAGGTGTGCAGGGTTGTCGGTTAATTGTCCTGAATACGTTGGGATTGAATGTGACAGTGAAACATCGAATTAGTGTGAACGGGTGATTCTTGTTTGGCATGGACTCGGTGGGCCAAAGGCCTGTTTCCATGCTGTACCGATCAATTCAATATAGTCAGAGTTACTATTGTATTCACAGCATTAAAGTACTCCTCACTCAACGTAATAAAGTAAATCACACAGTTTCATGCAAGTAGCAAGCACATAGAAAGAGCCTTGTGATCTAAACCCTGTGTGCACTGCTGGTTTAACATCTTCCAAGGCAAATTGGGCCATGTATATGCAACTAAAATATAGTCAAACCAGTGCAGAGGAATCTGTGTCTAACAGTAAAGAAAATTACACAGGACATTAGAAATGAGAGCAGTAGACCATTCAGTCCCTTGTCCCTTGTTCCGTCGTTCAACAAGATCTTGGTTGATCTATCTCAAATATCACTTTCCTGTTCTACTCCCATATCTTTTGTTTTAGTTTAGTTTAGATCAGTTTACAAATACAGCATGGAAACAGACCCCTTGGCCCAGGCAGACCATTAATCACATGTTCACACCAGTGCTATATTAACCCACTTTCAGATCCATTCCCTACACGTTAGGAGAAATTTTAAGGAGGCCAATTAACCTAGAAACATGCACACCTTTGGGATGTGGGAGGAAACCTGAACACCCGGAGGAAATCCAGGCAGCCACAGAGAGAACGTGCATACTCCACACAGACAGAACCCGAGGTTAGGATCG
The DNA here is from genome assembly GCA_035221665.1 of Okamejei kenojei. Lineage (NCBI taxonomy): Eukaryota > Metazoa > Chordata > Chondrichthyes > Rajiformes > Rajidae > Okamejei > Okamejei kenojei. The sequence goes on from CM069134.1 coordinate 18,834,052, forward strand.
TCCTGTAGGGTTGCTGGCGCTGTGATCCCTTTAAAAGTCAAAAAAATTGTTGAAATTACTTTCCGTCAGAGAATTCATCCACCATTCGAAGAAGGATCGCAACCTGATAAATCACAGATCCACGTCCTCCAGAGATGCCATCTGGCCTCTGCTCACCCCCTGAGGACCGGAGAGGAGAAGGGAGGGAGCCGGCAATGGCGGATGCAAGTGCAGGGCTGGCGACAGAGTGAAGCAGGGTCTTACCTCCTCCCCCTTCGGGGTTGGTTGCAGGAGGTGCTCCAGGGCACAATGGCTGAAGGTGAACGGGCGAGGAGAAGGATGCCGGTTCACTGGACAATATAGACGGAGGCAACAGCTAGAGGCCCTGCAGCTGTCTGAGGCTCGCCTGGATCGGGCTCTGCTCCAGAAGACCAAGTACGCGGACTGGACTGGAATTTGAAAATCGCATCAAAACCTGCCGACTAGCATGCAGTCTCAGTGGACTATTTCTATGCACTTTGTACTAATCGGAGATTGTGCTTACAGTAGATAGTTAACTAAACTGCATGCAGAAAAAAATGTCATTGTACGTCTGTACATGTGATAATAAAGAACCATTGAACCATTAAGTTACTCCAACACTTTATATGTTGCTCAAGATTCCAGCATCTGCTGTTACTTGTTTTTCCCACCAATGGTGTTGGATGGGGGTCTTAATGCTTTTCAGACTTGTTGGGGAGTGAGTTGGAGCAGGTAAGTTTATTGCAATCTAAAAGGCTGTTTTTAAACTATTATATTTCTGCATTTACTGGCCTGTTGAGCTGCTGAAAGTAAGAATTACATTGATACAAAGTTGGTGCATATGCCAATTAAACACTCTTGACTCTTGACGTTAAGTACTGAAGATTTACATTAAGGGTTCCGTGTGTACATTAAAATACCTTTGACATGTCTGGCTGAGCCCCTAAAAAATGCATGTACAGACAGCCCAAATAAGAACTCTCTGCCAGTATGTGGAGGTTCTAGGTAGGAAGCCTATCACCCAAGAGCCTTTCAGGATGAATGCCATGTCCATCTTACGAAGGAGCAATGTATCCAGAGGCTAAGATTATCAAAGCCAGTGCTTGCCAATGCCTGCCATTTTGGCCATCAATCACAAATCCTCATGTATTGTCTTTCTGCAGGCTGGATAGCACTCAGCAAAAGCGTTTCGATGTACCTCTTTACACATGACACTAAACAAAACTGAAACTAAACTGAACTCCTTGACCACAGTGCTTGCAAGTGAGGGTGACAGTGCTGAGGAACCTCCTGGATTTTATCATGGGGCAATGGTGCCAGTAATACAGACAACAATGCTGGAGAAACTCAGCGGGTGAGGCAGCATCTATGGAGCGAAGGAATAGGTGACATTTCGGGTTGAGACCCTTCTTCAGACTGTTTCTCCTGCATTTTTTCCTACCTTCGATTTTTCCAGCATCTACAGTTCTTTCTTAAATGTGCCAGTAATATATATCATCTCTTCCAGCTTTGCATCTCCATTCCATTCAGCAATGCCCGAAGGTTGTAAATAGGACTCAAAGTATAAAAGAAAAGCCATCTTCTTGCATAGAGGACAACAGGCAGCATGGGATCACAAATTTGCCTGGATGTCAGCTTCTCAATACTTGCCAGAATGATATATATAATTACATCAAACTAATTAAAATATTTACCTAAATATTTAAAAACTGTCAATTTCATCTACTGTTTATCAGTGCTATTCTGACCCCAGATAACTTAATATTTATGCACTGTAGTTGTTTCTCCTAGTTCAACAACAGGACTGGTAGAACTGCTGCTTCACATCTCCATCTGGCTTCGATCCTGACTCCAATGTTGTGTGTGTGGAGTTTAGACATTCTCCGTGTGACCTTGGAGGTTTCCTCCTGTACCCCCAAAAATTGTGGGTTGGTCGGTTAATTACTCCCAGTGTATTTGTAAATGGTAAAATCTTGGGGAATAGATGGGAATGTGGGGAAGATAAAAATGGATTAGTCTAGGACCAGTTTCCTTACTGCATGGCTCAATAACCCTCGAAAGCCAACCCCTCTATCACCTGGAAGGACAAGGGCATCAGGCTTGCCTGAAACCACTACTTGGAGATACATCATCATCACCTGCTCTAAATCCAAGAACTCTTTACTTAAACAATATTGTGGGGAACCTTCAGCAGAAGGAATGCAACAGTTGAAGAAGGTGATTCATCGCCACCTTTCTAAAGCAACTATGGATAGACATTAAATGCTGGCCTTGCCAGAGGACTCAAATCCAAAAATTTGAATGATTAAAAAATAATTAAAGCATAAATGCTCTGCCTCTGCTTACTCATTGAGAAGGCTGCTCGACTACAGTGGCACAGTGGTGCAACTGGAAGAGCTGCTGCCTCACAGAGGCAGAGACCAGGGTTCGATCTTGACCTCATATTCTCCCGGTGACCACTTGGGTTTCCTGCAGGTGCTCTGGTTTCCTCCCACAGTCCAAAGATGTGCAGGTTTGTCGGTGAATTGGTCTCTGTAAATTGCCCCTTGTGTGTTGAATGTAGATACAAAAGTGGGATAACATAAAACTCGTGTGAACAGGTGATTAATGGTCGGCATGGACTGGGTAGGCCGAAGGGCCAATTTCCATGGTGTATATTTCAACCAATCATTCAAGTAGATTGCAGATTATCAGGCTGAGCTGCACTTCCTTTTATCATGACTCTAGTTCTGAGAGTGGATTGAATAAGATATTAGAAGCAGAATGTTTCTTATTTTTTGTAACTTATGTCCATACTATTCTAAAAATTAAATCACATAAAGGTGAACTGTTAACGCTTCCAAAAGACATTAATGAAAGATTTGCCCAATTTTATCAAAACTTATACACATCCAAAAAATCAACAGAAAGCAGAAAAATTACAAACTTTCTTGACAACTGTAAACTTCCAACACTTAATCCACTGGAACAAGAGGAATTAGGAGCACAGATTTCAATTTATGAAACAGAAGAGACAATTAAATCACTGAAGAACGGTAAAACACCAGGACCAGACGGGTTTAGTAACGAATTTTATAAAAGATATTATGAGGTAATTTCCCCACATTTATACAATCTTCATACATATGCATTTAAAGAACAGACATTACCACAAACACTAGCTGAATCAACTATCGCACTTATACCCAAAAAAGATAAAGATCTAGAAGACCCGGGATCATACAGAGCAATCGCCCTGTTAAATACAGATCAGAAAATACTAGCGAAAACTTTGGCAAGAAGATTAAGTAAATACGTTAATAAATTAATACATTTGGATCAAATGGGATTTATACCCAAGAGACACTCGTTTAATAATTTGAGATGCCTTTTTAACATAATGTACTCACACAGAACTAAAGAAGAAGACTTATCAATTATTTCATTAGATGCAGAAAAAGTATTTGACCAATTGGAAGTATCTTTTCAAAAGTACTGCAAAAATTTCAGATGTGAGCAAATTATATTTCATGGATAAAAATGTTATATGATAAGCCGACTGCCAGAATACTGACTAACCATATACTCTCTCTTAAAATTCAGCTATCCAGGGGCAATAGGCAGGGATGTGCATTATCACCCCTGTTATTTGCCCTTGCGATTGAACCTCTAGCGGAAAGTATAAGAGCACATCCGAACATCCACTGCTTTAATACTAAATACTTCAATAATAAAATATAATTATATGCAGATTATATATTATATATTACCTGCCCAAGTTATCATTCCAAATATATTAAATCTTATACAGGAATTCGGTTCCTTTGCAGGATATAGAATAAACAGGAACAAAAGTGAAATTATGGCAATAAAACCACAAGAGCCGACACACCTTTTAAAATTCCCTTTCAGAATTGCTACGGAAAAATTTAAATATCTGGGTGTTCGGGTAACCAGAAAATATACCTCTCTATTCAATGCAAACTTCCCGCCCTTAGTTACTAAATTAAGTGCTCTTATTCAATTTTGGAAAACACTTCCGATGTCTCTAATAGGCAGAATAAATGCTATAAAAATGATCTTCCTCCCACAAATTCTCTATTTATTTCAATCAATACCGATATACCAACCTAATTTTTTTTTTTTTAATCTTGATTCTCGGATTACAAACTTTATCTGGGATTATACAACACATAGAATTCATAAACGACATCTATGTAAACCCAAAGAAACAAGAGGATTGGCTTTCCCCAATTATTGGGCAATGAATATTAAAAATGTAATTTACTGGCTGGATAACGCATGCCAACAGGTAGACTGGTTAATAATGGAGAGAGAGGATTGCTCGCCTTTCAATATAGGTGCGATTCTTCTCTCCCCAACAAAGTTGAAGAACACACTATATGATAAAAATCCGATTATTCACAGCACACTACGAATCGGGAGACAAGTAAAATCAACTTTTAAACTAAGAAATGTATCTCTTCTCTCACCAATAACTAATAACCCTTTGTTCAAGCCATCTATTATAGATAAAATGTTTACTTATTGGGAAAGACTAGGAATGAAAAAACTTTGAGATCTCTACGAGATGGGAACTCTTCTGTCATTTCAGGAATTGCAGTCGAAATACCATCTGAAAGGTAATCAATATTTCAGATATCTTCAAATTCGAGACTATTTGATAACATATACCCATGACTACCAAACTCTGCTGCCAGATATATTAGAGGAATGTATGAATTGAAACTCAGAGTCAAACAATTTAACATCATATTTGTATAACACGCTTCTAAATATAGAAATCCCATCGTCAGACGCAATTGGAAGAGATTGGGAAGAGGAACTAGGCCTAAAAATTCCAAAAGACAGATGGGAAGAAAATCTTTTATATATACACAACTGTTCGATTAATGTTAGACATACTTTAATTCAATTTAAAACACTGCACAGATTCTACTATTCAAAGACCAAACTGAATAAGATCTTTCCAAAAGTATCTCCTATCTGTGTAAAATGTCTCCTTCAAGAAGCAACTATAACACATTCCCTCGCCTCTTGTATATAACTTCTGCAAAGGAATTTTTGAAAATTTCTCAAAAACATTAAAAACAAAACTGGACCCCCACACGGAACTGATTATTCTTGGAACATCAGAAGCCTGCCCTGAGCTATCAATATTTCAAAGACATTTCCTTAATTATGGCCTGATAACGGACATTTCCTTAATTATGGCCTGACTACTTAAATTCTGGAAAAATACATCTGCCCCTACTCTTAAAATGTGGATTACAAACGTGTCTGAGACGCTACAGCTTGAATATATGAGACTAGGCTTAGCAGAAAAAACAGAGCAATTTTCGAAGACATGGACACCATTCATTGATTCATTACAAGGATAGTATGGTGCAACACAATTTTGGAATTAAATCGAATTACGGGTTGGGTGATTGTTGGGAAGAGATATGAAGCAGGTATATCATCACTTTTTTTTTCTGTTTTTGTCTTTTTATTTCTTTACGTTCTTCTTATTTGTTTTACTGCACTCTTTGGCTACACCAATTTGGTAGTCTAGGGTTCTATTCTTGCACATTCACTTTCTCTCTCTCTTGCTTTTTCTCCTTTCTTCTCATCTTTAGCTAAAAATTAAAATTGAAGCTGTACAAGGTATTATGTCATATGCCGCAGTTTATACTCTTGTACATTGCTTCTAATAAAAATATATTTAAAAAAAAACAAAAAAACATAGATCTACAAAAGGACAGTGAACATTATTGACAGTTTATTATTGCCACATATACCGAGATGCAGTGAAAAGTTTTAGTTTGTGTGCTGTCAAGTCAGAGAAGACTATACACGAATATAGTTAATAGAGGGCCGATTATACTCGGGAATATTCAGGTTACAGCCAGAAGTGCAGACATGCAAGTGAACCTCTGACTCACCTGAAAGGACTGTCGGGATACTCTGTATACTCTGGAATTTACAAGGATGAGAGGGAATCTTATTGAAACATATAAGATTATTAAGGGTTTGGACAGACTAGAGGCAGGAAACATGTTCCCGATGTTGGGGGAGTCCAGAACCAGGGGCCACAGTTTGAGAATAACGGGTAAGGCATTTAGAACGGAGATGAGGAAACACTTTTTCAGACTGAGAGTTGTGAGTCTGTGGAATTCTCTGCCTCAGAGGGCAGTGGAGGTCGGTTCTCTGGATACTTTTAAGAAAGCTTGATAGGGCTCTTAAAGATAGCGGAGACGGGATATTGGGAGAAGGCAGGAACGGAGTACTGATTGTGGATGATCAGCCATGATCACATTGGATGGCAGTGCTGGCTCTACTCCTGCACCTATTGTCAGTATGGCCTACTCCCTAGCACCTATTGTCCATTGTCTATTATCCTTCGACAGAGTCATGGGAGGAGGAATAGGGGCAGGTGTTGCATCTCCTGCGGTTGAAGGGGAAAGCACCTGGTGAGTGGGTGGTGTGGGTGGAAAGTGATAAATTAACCAGGGATTAGCGGAGGGAAGGTCACTGCGGAAAGCGGTGGAGATGAGATGATGTGGCGAGTGGTGGTATCCCTTTGGAGTTGGTGAAAATGTCGAAGGATTATGTGCTGTATGCGATTGCTGATGTGGTGAAAGGTGAGGACTAGGGGGACTGTCCCTGTTGCGACTGGGGTGGAGGGGGAGCTAGAGCGGAGCTTCCTTGTGAGAGCATCATCTATGATTGAAGAAGGGAACTCAACTAAAGAATGAGGACTCTCGGATGTCCTGACATGGAACACCTCATCTTGGGTGCAGATGGGGTGTAGACAAAGGAATTGGGATTAGGGGATAGAATCTTTGCGGGAGGTAGGGTGGGAAGAAGTGTAGTTTAGTTAGTTGTTAGAGCCAGCAGGTTTATAATAGATGTGCATCAATAGTCTATCTCCTGTGGGAGAGAGTGAGATGAAGAAACGGAATGGAGATGGTCCAAGTGAATTTGAGTGCAGGACGGAAATTGATAGTGAATTTAATGATATCCGTGAGATCTGAATGGGTGCAGGAAGTAACCCCAATGCAGTCTTCAATGTGGTGGAGATAGAGATCGGGGATAGGGCCAGTGTACGCCTGGAACAGGGAATGATCAACGTACCCTACATAGAGGCAGGCATAGCTGGGGCCCATGCGAGTGCCCATAGCTACGCCTTGGCTTTGGAGAAAGTCGAAGGAGAAATTGTTCAGAGTAAGGACCAGTTCCGCTAAGCGGAGGGGTGTGTTGGCAGAGGGAAATTGGCTGGTTCTGCAGAATAAATGGAGGACTTTAAGGCCTTCTTGGTGGGGGGTGGACGTGTAGAGTGACTGAACATCCGTTGTAAAGATGGGGGAGTGGGGGCCTGGAAAAGGGAAGTAATTGGTAAGATGAAAGCCTGACAACATTGGAGATAGTTTGAGAAATGATGGCCTGATGCTCATCTGTGGGATCATGGTCCAACGATAAGTAGGGGGAGGTGTCTGCGAGTTGTCGCCTGGCATCAGCTCGGCAGAGGTCAGCCAGCTAGACTACCACAGCACCTCTCTTGTCTGCAGATGCTGTTTTAAATCGAAGGTAGACACAAAATGCTGGAGTAACTTTGCGGGACAGGTTGTATCCCTGGAGAGAAGGAATGGGTGACATTTCGGGTCGAGATGCTTCTTCAGTTCTTCAGTCTGCCTGTCCCGTTGAGTTACCCCAGAATTTAATCTCGCACCTCTCTTCGAGGTGGGTTTGATAATAATGTCGGGGTTGCTGCAGAGTGAGTGGATGGCTCTGCATTCAGAAGTGGTGAGGTTAGAGTAGGTGAGGGGAGTGGAAATGTTGAGACGGTTGATGTCACGCTGACGCATTGTTAGCTGAGGGGAAGGTGACAACGAGGCATACAATCAGTAAAATTAATCAGGTGAAACTAGTCAGAAAACTAGGGTGGGGGAGGGATGGGGAGAGATGGAAACCAAGAGTTACTTGAAGTTAGAGAAGTCAATATTCAAACCGCTGTGGTGTAAGTTTCCCAAACGAAAGTAGGGTCTCAACCTGAAACGTCACCCATTCTTTTTTTCCCCACAGATACTGCCTGTCCCATTGAGTTACTCCAGTATTTTGTGTCCATCTTAGGCAAAACAAGAAATAAAGTGGACGAGCTTGAGGCTCAGTTAGAAATTGGCAAGTATGATGTTGTGGGAATTACAGAGACATGGCTGCAAGAGGGCCAGTGCTGGGAACTGATTTTCAAGCATTTACCTCCTATCGAAAAGACAGAAAGGTGGGCAGAGGGGTTGCACTGTTGGTGAGGAATGAAATTCAGTCCCTTGCAAGGGGTGACATTGAAACAGGAGATGTGGAGTCTGTACGGATAGAACTAAGGAATTGTAAGGGTAAAAAGACCCTAGTGGGACTTATCTACAGGTCCCCAAACAATAGTCTGGATATAGGGTTTTGTTAAAGAAGGGACTGCAGATGCTGGAAAATCGAGGGTACACAAAAGGCTGGAGAAACTCAGCGGGTGCAGCCAGGGCCGGTCCTAGGCCGATTGGACTGATTTTTCCAAATTGGGCCCCACGCCCAAGGGGGGCCCCGCGTTAATTTTCCGTATTTCATATGGAAATACAAATTCGCTTTGTCAAATAAAGATTTTTTTTTAAACATTCGCCATACGGATTTTCTTACATGAAATACAAGCGCTGTACCTACGGTCATCAGACACAAACGATGTGTTAACAGCCAGTTGTGTTAACAGCTAGTAGTTAACAAGTAGTTATCCAATGCGTCATCAATGCATCGATCCACATTCCTCAGTAAATGTGTAATTGTGTTTTAGACGAGGAATTAATGACACTGGGTTCCTTTGAATACAATTCACGCGGCGTCATTAACACTTCTTCAAAACATAATTACATTTTACTCTGGAATGTAGATTGATGCATTGATGACACATTGAGAATTTCTTAAAACTCATCATCGTGAGTACGAACTTCTTTTTGGTGAAGTTCTTGGTGTGCAGGTTAGTCATTCAATTTACCTACCGACCCACGTTGTCTCCCTCCCTCTCTCTCTCGCTCTCCTGTTCCCTACCTCTCTCTCTCTGGCTCTCTCGGCATTCCCGGAATCATTGACGTTTTGTGGTAGACAAAAATGCTGGAGAAACTTAGCGGGTGAGGCAGCATCTATGGAGCGAAGGAAATATGCAACGTTTCGGGTCGAAACCCTTCTTCAGACTGATGGGGGGTGGGGGGAGGCGGGGGTAAGAAAGGAAAAAGGAGGAGGAGCCCAAGGGCTGAGGGAGAGGTAGGAAGGGGAGGAGACAGCAAAGGTAAACAGAATTGAGAGAATTCAATGTTCATGCCAAGAGGATGCAGACTCCCCAAGCGGAATATGAGGTGCTGTTCCTCCAATTTGCGGTGTTGCTCACTCTGGCTGTGGAGGAGGCCCAGGACAGAGAGGTCGGATACGGTTTGGGAGGGGGAGTTGAAGTGCTGAGCCATCAGGAGGTCGGGTTGGTTATTGCGGACCGAGCGGAGGTGTTCGGCGAAACGATCGCCAAGCCTCCGCTTGGTCTCACCGATATAGATCATCTGGCATCTAGAGCAGCAGATGCCATAGATGAGGTTGGAGGAGGTGCAGGTGAACCTCTGTCGGACCTGAAAGGACTGCTTGGGTCCTTGAAAGAAGTGGAGGGTGGAGGTAAAGGGACAAGTGTAGCATCACTTGCGGTTGCAAGGGAAAGTGCCCGGGGAAGGGGTAGAGCGGGAGGGAAGGCAAGAATTGACAAGGGAGTTGCGGAGGGAGCGGTCTTTGCGGAAAGCAGACGGTGGGGGGGAGATGGGAAGATGTGGCGAGTGGTGGGATCACTGGCAGAGGACTATGTGTTGTTGCATTTGCCGGCTGGTGGGGTGAAAGGTAAGGACCAGGGGGACTCTGCCCTTTTTGCGAGTGGGGGAATGGGGAGAGTGTAGATGTTTGTGTGTACACCTTTAATTGCTAGTAAGATGTCCATGCTAACCACTCCCCCAGCAGTCAGTATAATTGTAACCCGCACGCCCCTAGCTCTCTCTCTAGTGCTCGTGACAGACCACGTACAGCCAGGGCTATGTATGCTGTGTGTTTAATAAAAGTACTTAAGACTTAAAGACATCGTAGTACGATCTTCATGGTGTCAGAAGTGGTAGTTCCTGTGTCTCTGGTGTTTCGCGTTTTATTTCATTAGTCCCAGTACCCCCCCCCCCCTGCTTCCACGATGGCTTCTGCCTGCCGTAAGCCTGACGTCCTGGTCTTTGATGCGGACATCACTCATCGCTGGAGTGTGTTCCGACGGGACTTTGAGCATTACGTTACCATTGCCCACCCTGCTGTGGCCCCCGCTGTCAAGGCATCCCTGCTGCTTAACTTGGCTGGTTCGGAGGCGCTCGAGCGTTCGGAGTCGTTCGTCTATGGACATGGTGAGAGTGCTGCTGACCCCGACTGCTTAATTGCTAAATTTACGACGATGTGCGACCTTCCCACTAACCACATTCTGGAGCGTTTTAAGTTGTTCTCCAGACGACAGAACCCTGGGGAGTCTATTGACAATTTTATGGCCGCGTTGCGCCAGTTGGCTCGCCGATGTAACCTACGTGACCTGACCCCCGATGCCTTGACCCGTGACATTTTGGTCTTTGGTTTGCGGGACGAAAAGCTGCGCTCCGAGCTGTTGCGTAAGCCTGATCTGACACTACATGAGGCGCTGCATGCCTCTCGTTTAGCCGAGGCTGTCTCCTCAGCTATACCTGACCCAGTGGTCCACACAGCCCGTCTCGCTGGTCCCCAGTACAGTGCTCCTCGGCGACAGAGGGCAACACCGCTGCTGGGCTCCAGACCGCCTCAACGGTGTCCTAATTGTAACTTTGTCTCTCACCGTTATAATGTGTGCCCTGCGTTGGGGAAAACCTGTAAACTTTTTGCAACAAGCTCGGGCACTTTTCAGGCGCATGCCGTTCCCGTGGGAACAGTGCCCAGCCACAGCAGAAGCCGTCTCGTTATCTGACTCGTGATGATTCAGTGTCTGGTTCGTATCTGCAGCACGATGATCTTCCCCCCGTCTGACCCCTGAATCTGTGCAGAGCGAGCTGGAGGTGTTTTCCTTGCGAGGTGCAGCTGGACTGATAACGGACCCAACCGTCCAAATCACGGTGAATGGCACGGCCTTCTCTGCTAAGGTGGACACTGGTGCAGCTGCCAACGTTATGTCAACACGCCTGTTTAACAAGATAAGAAAATAATGAGCATGTTTCCACAGACAGTGCTGTTCTCCGTGCCTATGGGGGCGGCGTGCTTGTTCCTGTGGGAACATTGCCATCGATCCAGACGTTACGCCAGTTGTCCGTCCCCCGCACCGGGTGTCCCTTTGCCATGAGGGGCAAGGTCGAGTCTGCTCTTCACGAGATGGTGGCCACGGGCATCCTGGCGCCCGTTACGGCCTCCACCCAATGGGTTTCGACTATGGTTGTTGCTGCAAAGAAGGACAAAAGCGAAATACGGATCTGCATCAACCCCAAAGACTTGAACTTGGCCATCAGGCGCCCGTACTATCCCATGCGGACGGTGGAGGAAGTTGCTGCACAGCCGGCCCTGCCACCGTGTTCTCGGTTCTTGATGCCAAGAGTTCGTTCTGGCAGATTCCTCTGGACGAGCGGTCCTCGCACCTGACAACCTTCAGCACACCTTTCGGCAGGTATCGCTTCCTCCGCATGCCGTTTGGGATCAACTCTGCCAGTGTGGTGTTCCAGAGGACCATGGAACAACTGTTTGTTGGACTTCCGTGTGCCATCATTGTCGACGACATCCTGGTTTATGGGAAGGATGTCGCTGAGCACGACCGCCACCTTCGTCAGGTGCTGCAGCGGGCCCGGGAGATCAACCTGAAGCTCAACCCGAAAAAATGCCGATTCCGGGTCCCTGAGGTCACCTACGTGGGTCATGTTTTCACGGTATCGGGGCTGAAGCCTGACCCGCAGAAGACGGCCGCTATATCCGAGATGCCTGCGCCTGTGGATGTGCCTGGCCTGCAGCGTTTCTTGGGCATGGTTAACTACCTGGGAAAGTTTATCCCCGACCTGAGCGAACTGAGTGCCCCTCTGCGGGATCTGGTGAAAAAGGACACTGCCTGGGATTGGTTCCCGCAACACCAGCGCGCGTTTGACACCCTCAAGTCCAAGCTGGTCAGCATTGCCGACGCTGAAGTACTTCGATCTCCAGCGCCCCATCGTTCTCACGTGTGATGCCTCAAAGTTTGGCCTCGGGGCCGCCTGCCTGCAGATCCATGACGGGGTGCAACTGCCTGTATCTTACGCGTCCCGCACAATGACGTCCGCTGAGCAAAACTATGCCCAGATTGAAAAGGAGCTGCTGGCAGTTGTTTTCGCCTGCTCCAAATTCAAGGACTATATCCTGGGCAGCTGTTTCACTGTCGAGACGGACCACCAGCCGCTGGTCACCATCCTCAACAAGCCAATACACATGGCCTCCTCCCGGCTCCAGCGCATGATGCTCCAGCTGCAACGCTTCACTTTTTGCGGTGGTTTACCGCAAGGGCAGGGACATGGTTCTTGCGGACACGCTGTCGCGAGCGCCTCTTTCATCCACGACCCCAGCATCCGTATGAAGCGTCCGATTTGATGGTTTGGGGCGTGAACTTCGTGCCCTCCGGTCAGTTGAAGTCCCTAGCCGAGCACACGGCAGCAGACGCTTCGCTACAGCAGCTGGCCGCGATCATCCAGCAAGGTTGGCCAGACCGTCGTTCTTCCCTGCCGGACGCAGCGGTGCCTTACTTCTTGGTTCGTGATGAGTTGGTGCTGCGTGGTGGTGTGATAGTGAAGGGGCACAAGGTGGTGGTGCCCGAAGCACTACGAGAACAATACTTTGAGACGGCTCATCGTGGCCATCCCGGGGCCGAGGCGAACCCTTTGCATCGCGCAGAGCCAGTTCTTCTGGCCCGACATGCCTCGCTACTTCCGGGATAGGGTCTCCGCGTGCCCTACCTGTAACAGCCTCGCTCCTCAACAACAGCGGCAGCCGCTCCTGCAGCAGCCAGCTGCTGACCTGCCATGGTCTGCGCTAGCAACTGACATCTTTGAGTGGCACGGAAAGCACTTCCTGGTGCTTGTCGACTCGTTACTCCAGCTGGTTCGAAGTTGACCAGCTCCACTCGCTCTCTTCCTCTGCGGTCATCGACAAGCTGCGCCGCCACTTTGCCACATTCGGGTCTCCCGCCAGCCTGCAGTCCGGACAACGGCAGCAGCCCGGAATACCCACAGAGCAATGGACTGGCCGAGCGCGCGCGGTTCGCAGTGCTAAAGAGTTGTTGGAACGTTGCCGCCTATCCCGCACCGACATCTACCTGGCCCTGCTGAACCTCCGCAACATCTCCCGCGACCGTGCCCTGGGCTCCCCGGCTCAGCGCCTAATGTCCCGAGTGACGAGGCCCACGGTCCCGGTGTCTCAACAGTCCCTGTCCCCCTCCGTCCTGAAACCTGCCTTGGTCCGGGAACGCATTGCTGTCAAACACCGTATCCAGAAGCGTTCCCACGACAGGTCTTGCCGTGTTCTCTGTCCTCTTCTCCCCGGTCAGGTAGTCCGTATGTGGTCCCCTTCTGGCCGCTCCGGGCTGGCTGTGGTCGTCGGCTCTGCCGGTTCCCCTCGCTCCTACCTTGTCAACCGCGACGGCAGGGTGTTCCGCCGGTCCCGCCAGCATCTCCGGCTCGTGAACGAGCCTCTCCCTTCCCCGGCGGCTCCTTATGCCCCTCCGCTGCCTCTGTCGCAGCCCTGTGCTCTGCCAGTTCCTCTGGGGCCGGCCTCCCCTCGTCCTCCTCCGGAGCGTCTTTCTCCGGCTTCCCCGCCTTTCTCTTCCCCTCCCTCCCCGCTGCCTTCATCGCCTAGGGGTTCTCCTGTCCATAGCCCTCCTGTCCATAGCCCCACCTTGATCCAGCGTTCCCGCTTGTTGCTGTCGGGGAAGGAGGTGATGGCGAGGTGCGGACCCGGTCTGGTCGCCTGGTCAGGCCGCCGGTCCGCTACGGCGATTACGTGTGATTATGTACACCTTTAATTTACTGTTTGTACTTACCCTGGCGTATGAGACGTGGTCGCCCTGTCACTCACTGCTTGTTTTGGTAGAGGAAGGATGTAGATGTTTCCACTAACCACTCCCCCAGCAGTCAGTATAATTGTAACCCGCACGCCCCTAGCTCTCTCTCTAGTGCTCGTGACAGACCACGTACAGCCAGGGCTATGTATGCTGTGTGTTTAATAAAAGTACTTAAGACTTAAAGACATCGTAGTACGATCTTCAGAGAGAGGGCAGTGTTGCGGGGTATGGAGGAGACCCTGGTGCGAGCCTCATCTATAGTGGGGGAGGGGAATCCCCGTTCTCTGAAGAATGAGGCCATTTGTGATGACCTGGTGTGAAACGCCTCATCCTGGGGGCAGATGCGGTGTATGCAGGCCCCGCCCCCGGAAGCAACTACCCCGGACCCAGGCCCCGCCCCCGCTGACACAGGCCCCGCCCCCACGGACTCAGGCCCCGCCCCCGCGGACCCAGACCCCGCCCTCCTGGAGCAGACCCTGCGCGAGAGGCCCCGCCCCCACGGACACAGGCCCCGCCCTCCTGGACCAGGCCCCGCCCCCGCCCCCCCGCGGACCCAGGCCCCGCCCTCCTGGGCCAGGCCCTGCGCGAGAGGCCCCGCCCCCGGGAGCAACCCCGGGCCCAGGCCCCGCCCCCGGGCCATGCGCGAGAGGCCCCGCCCCCCCGCGGACCCAGGCCCCGCTCTCCTGGGCCAGGCCCTGCTGCGCGAGAGACCCCGCCCCCCGCGGACCCAACATTTCCGTCACACCCGGGACGAGCTGGCGCCGCTGCCCCGCCCCCTCCCGACTCAGCGCGCGTGCGCGCACTCTGCTGCAGGAACCGCTTCCGGGTCGGTCGGCCGGCCGGCGCCGGGAGGTGTGATCTGCGCGTGCGCGCCGGTCCAGGCCAGGCCACCAGGCCGGGTTGGGGGTGAGGGTGAGACGGGCCTGAACATCAACGCCTCCCTCCCTGGCTGGCTGCTGACAGCGGGCTGTGTCCTGCCCGGCCCCGCTGCCCAGCTGTGGCCGCCGACTCCCGATGCCATGGCGATCAGCCAGCTCCGGTCGCTGAGAGTGTGCACCTGCTTCGCCTGGCTGCTCTCCCTCTTCAGGCGGCTGATCTGCAGGCAAGTGCCGGCGCCTCGCTTGCTCATTCTGGGGCTGTATCCGTGCAACGACCAGGCTTCTCGGCCGATGCTTGCTCCTTAGTGACAGTCCCAAGAACAGGTTGATCTGGTTATTGAGTGCGGTCTTGAGCACTTGGGGTTTCCTTACAAGAGTCAAGAGTGTTTTATGGCCATATGTCCCAGATAGAACAATGACATTTTTGCTTGCTGCAGCACAACAGAACATTTGTTGAGTTGGCTGCAAAACATTCAGAGGAACGTAAAGTGTTCGACACGCCTTATAAAAGCAACAAGCTGGCCTTGTTGTAACTTCCCCTTATCATTTTTTCCCCAAGTTCTTGTCCCAGTATCAGTTGCTTGGTTGCTATTATTGATTCCCGGTTGATTAGTATTTAAAATTCGTATTTTTCCAGTGCTTTCTTCTGTCATATTGGTGACAATGATGGTATTCTGTAAAGCTTACCAAAACGTCATCTATCCATGTTCTCCAGGGATGGTGCCTGATCTGCTTGAGTTACTCCAGCACCATGTGTGTTTTTATTGTGAAGCAGCATCTGCAATTCCTTGTTTCTACTTTCAGTTTTCTGATACGTTTCAGTGGAATTCACAATTTGGCTCCTTGAAACCTGACGTGGAATCAAGTTTATCATAGTTTGACTTTTTTTTAATCAGCAGATTAGGATCAAGAGTAAACCATTTTCAAAATGCAATGCTTCAGTGAGCAAACGCAGCTCTGCTTTCTCAACCAGTCACATTTGCTGTTGATTGAAAGTATGATTTACTTGAGAGAATGTGTTGTGATCAACAATTCTAATGGATGCTGTTGGTTTGGACGTTATAAATCTTAAATTAATGTTATGGGTACTTAATGATTCTTTCAGAACACTTATTTTGCTGCTCATGTATGTAAATAACACATTTTTAACAAAATACTGCAAAGGTTTGTTCGAGGAGGTTGATTGAGAGGAGCACATTAAAGGAGCATAAAATGTTGGAAAGAGTCCTGGAATTCTAAAGCACAGGGTGTGAATGGTTAAAGGCAAGGTTGTAAACAGAGGAGCAATTAATTTTGGAAAGATAAAGCAGTTAAATGAAAGGACAGTAGAGATTTTGTACCTTTTGGGGATTTCATAAGATCAGAGATATGGAAGGGTAGAGTCTAATAATGCCATAAAAAGGATGCAAATTTTAAATTGGCATTAAGTAAATTAAGTTTGGGGACAGGAGATATAAGTGTGGGGCTTGGTGCCTGGAAGTACATGAACGCTGGTTTCAAATGAGCATGGGTTTATGGAAGAAAGGAGTGTGTTGGAATTGTGTATGGGGCATGAATGAGAGTTTTGACAGCAGTTAAGATGAGTTTCGGTAGTGGGAAGATGGATATTTACTGATGACACGGACTGGTGGTGATAGACTTCACTTGATGTGTGTTTGACACCAAACCTTGATCAAGGTCTATTGCCATGGTGAAGGATGGAAGATAATGTGCTAGGGACCAAGGAAAATGGATTCACACTTCCCAATATTTAACTGAAGAAAATGATAGATAAACCATGTGGTGTTGCTTTGTGCTTGCAATGATAAAGGTAAATTTGAGGTGAAGCCATAAGTCTATATGGGCTTAAGATAGACACAAAAAGCTGGAGTAACTCAGCGGGCTAGGCAGCATCTCTGGAGAGAAGGAGTGGGTGACGTTTCGGGTCGAGACTCTTTTTCAGACATCTGAGAAGGGTCAAGAACCGAAACGTCACCCATTCATTCTCTCCAGAGATGCTGCCTGTCCCGCTGACTCCAGCTTTTTGTGTCTATCTTTGGTTTAAACCAACATCTGCGGTTCCTTTCTACACATTTAGTCTACATAGGCTAAAATTATCAGCTATTGGTTGTTCTATTTTGGTAGTTTATTGGAAACAGATGGAAGGAGTGGAAGAATGTTGAAACAAGGAACTGCAGGTGCTGCTTTACAAAAAAAGCACAAAGTGCTGGAGTAACACAGCAGGTCAAGAAGCATCCCTGAAGAACATGGACCCTACTTCAAACTGATTTGGGGGAATGGAAGGTAGATGTCATGTTGTGATGAGTTTGACTTGTGAGGAGAGAGCAAGGAGGAAGATGCATCTTGATCTTGATGATATTGCTTAACTTCCTAAAGAGCATGAACTAAAGAAAGGAACTGGCACTAATCTTGGTTGTTGATCTGACGCAGGGTATCTTGATACTAGGATAAAAACGAATACATTGTGAATTAGAGAAATGTCTTTCTAACCTGTTGTACTGTTCTTAATACTGACGTGATAAAAAGCATTCTACACTTTGTGCATGGAGCAATGCTCAATGAGTTTATATTAATTGTATTCATTATATGTGTACTTTCTGCGACTGTCTCTTCAGTGGGTTCACAAAACTGCCTCGCATTGAGTCTAAAGAACGGTCTCAACCCGAAACGTTACCCATTCCTTCTATTCAGAGATGCTGCCTTTCCCGCTTAGTTTCTTCAGCATTTTGTGTCTATCGTCAGTGTAAACCAGCATCTGCAGTTCCTTAATTGGGTTGCACCTGAATTGGAAGGGGACCGATATTCTGGCAGACGGGTTTGCTTGTGCTACACGGGTGGGTTTAAACTAAAAAGTGGGGGGGATGGAGTCAACAACGTGGACACGCATCCATGCAGCAAACGGGAAAGAGAGTGTAGGAAAGGTCATGTTTAAACTAACAGGGCATGGGGATGGGACCCAATGCAACAAGACAAATTGGATAAGGAGGAGACAAATTGGAAATACAAGGATGATGTTAAAGGGAAAGAGTAAAGGAAAAGTTATGAAAGACACCGTAATTAACTGGGCTGCAAGCTCAGTTCTGGCCAGTATGGAGTCTATTTCACTTGATCATACAGTTTTCTGGAGAGTATGGCCAAGTGAGATAGGAATCGAAGTGAAAGGTGAGGTGAGTAATGGATTAAAAGTATTATAGATGAATGCACAAAGTATAAGAAGTAAAGTGGATGAGCTTGAAGCTGAGTTAGAGATTGGTAGATATGACATTGTGGGGATTACATGGCTGCAGGAGGATCGGGACTGGGACCTGAATATTCAGGGTTATACATCCTGAAGAAAGGACAGGCAGGTGGGCAGAGGAGGTGGGGTTGCTCTGTTGGTGAGGGATGAAATTCAGTCCCTTACGAGGGATGACGTAGGAACTGACGATGTAGAGTCATTGTGGATAGAATTGAGGAATTGTAAAGACAAGAAGACACTAATGGGAGTTATCTATAGCCCCCCCGAACAGTAGCCTGGATAAAGGGTGCAAGTTGCAGCAGGGAGTTAAAATTGGCATGTAACAAAGGTAATGCCACTGTGGTTATGGGAGATTTCAATATGCAGGTTGACTGAGAAAATCAGGTTTGTTCTGCACCCCAAGAAAGGGAATTTGTAGAGTGCTTCCGAGATGGATTCTTAGAGCAACTTGTACTGGAGCCTACCAGAGAGAAGGCAATTCTGGATTTAGTGTTGTCTAATGAACCAGATTTAATAAGGGAACTCAAGGTAAAGGAACCACTAGGAGGTAGTGACCATAATATGATAAGTTTTAATCTGCAATTTGAGAGGGAGAAGGTTAAATCAGTGTGTCACTGTTGCAGTTCAACAAAGGAGACATGAAAGAGGAGCTGGTCAAAGTTGATTGCAAAAGGATATTAGCAGGAATGATGGTGGAACAGCAATGGCAGGAATTTCTGGGCATAATCCAGAAGATGCAGTATCATTTCATTCCAAAGAGGAAGAAAGATTCTAAGGGGAGTAAGGGGCAACCGTGGCTGACAAGGGAAGTTAGGGATGGAATAAAACTAAAAGAAAAGGTGTATAACATACAGCCAACTGGCTGGCTGCTTTTTCCACCCATGTCCATCATAGTGGAATTAGCCCTATGGCCTGGAGAGAGTCTAAAGTCATCGCCATCCTCAAGCCGGGGAAATCTGCTGATGATCCAGCTAGTTACCAACCCATCTCCCTCTTGTATATGTCCTACAAGTTGTTTGAGCACCTCCTGCTTGCCAGGATTTCAATATTGGTAGAACCTGTTCTGCCCAGAGAGCAAGCTGGCTTTAGACCTGGTAGATGCTGTGCAGATCAAGTCCTTGCCCTCACTACCAATATATAGGCTGGTTTCCCATGTGCCCTGAAAACTGGTGTGGCTCTCATCGATCTGTCATCAACTTATGACACCATATGGAGACATGGTCTGTTGCTTAAAGCTTCCAGAATCTTGAAATGCCAAACCGCTATGCGTGCCCTCTCATCCATCCTCAGCAACCGTAGATTTAGGGTCTCGTTTGGGAATCAGACCAGTTCTGTCAGGACCCTGAATGATGGTCTCTCCCAGGGCTCTGCCTCAGAAGGCGGTGGAGGCTGGTTCTCTGTATGCTTTCAAGAGAGAGCTAGACAGAGCTCTTAAAGATAGAGTCAAGGGATATGGAGAGAAGGCAGGAACGGGGTGCTGATTGTGGATGATCTGCCATGATCACATTGAACATGGTCTGCTCGAAATAAAGAAAAAAATAAATAAATGGTGGTGCTGGCTCGAGGGGCTGAATGGCCTACTCCTGCACCTATTGTTTATTGTCTCCCCTGCTCTTCAACATTTATGTGAGTGACTACCTTGTCCAGGAAGTTTGCATATGCAGATGACCTTGCCCTTGCCTACCAGGAAGCTGCCCTTGAGGATATCAGCAGAGTGCTAACCCAAGATTTGAAGGGGATGGAGGAGTACTTCACCTTCTGACAACTTTGCCCATACCCATCTAAGACAACTGCCACTGTGTTTCACCTCAGCAATCGGCTCGCCAATGCAAAGCTCCGTGTCCTTTTGTGGTAAGCCGCTAAAGAATGAGGAATTCCCCAAGTACCTCGGAGTCACCCTGGATCGCACCCTCACCTATCGTGAACACCTGAAGAGGGTGGCTGATAAACTGAAAGCAAGGGTCCACATCATCAGGAAACTTGCAGGCAACAGCTGGGGATCCAATGCACGCACCTTTCGTATCGCAAGATTAGCCCTAGTCTACTTGGGTTAATAGCTGTCACACCAAACGAGTTGACACTGTCCTTAACTATGCAATGCGGGTCATCACGATTCTGCAATGTGGGACGCTCAAGTCAACAGCTTTGCAGTGGCTCCTCTCTCATATTGCCCCTCCCAGTATACACAGGAGGGAGTGGATGTTGAAAGAATGGTGCACCATCGAGGCTAACCCTGACCTTCCCATCCACGCTGACTTGAACAATCTGCCCAACATGTGCCTGAAGTCCCGCAAACCATTCTGGTCTTCAGCCAAATCCTTGGAAGACTTTGACTCCAAGACTGAGTGGCGCAGAGCCTGGAAGGATACCAACAACAGAGAGGTCATCACAGACCCCACAGCGAAACCACCAGGATTTGACCTCCTTCGCAAGCAATGGCTAACTCTGAACAGAATCCGCACCCTCCATGCAAGAACAGCCCATCGCCTGCATAAGTGAGGGATGACAGACATCCCTGCTTGCGACTGCGGACATGCAGACCAGACCATCCCACACATCGTTAATTACTGCTCACTGAGGCTTTTCCCTGGGGGCTTCAAAGCCATCCACCCAGTAACTGATGCTGTCCTGGCCTGGATGTCGACCCTTGACCTACAACTTTAGGCTGTGCACGGCATACGCAAGAAGAAGATAACATAGCAAAGAGTAGCGGGAAGCCAGAGGATTGGGCAACTTTCAAAGGACAACAGAAGGTAGCAAAAAGGGCAATACTGGGTGAAAAGATGAAGTACGAGGGTAAGATGGCCAAGAATATAGAGAAGGATAATAAGAGCTTACTTAGGTATGTTAAGGAAAAAAAGATTAGTAAAGACAAATGTGGGTTCTTTGAAGGCAGTAACAGGTGAAATTATTATGGGGAACAAGGAAATGGCAGAAGAGTTGAACAGGTATTTTGGTTCTGTCTTCACTAAGGAAGACACAAACAAACCTCCAGATGTACTAGAGGACAGAGGATCTAGGGAGACAGAGGAACTGAAATAAATTTGCATTAGCGGAGAAATAGCATTGGGTAGACTGATGGAACTGAAGGCTGATAAATCCCCAGGGCCTGATGATCTGCATCCCAGGGTACTCAAGGAGGTGGCGCTAGAAATCGTGGATACATTCGTGATCATTTTCCAATGTTCTATAGATACAAGATTGGTTCCTGTGGATTGGAGGATAACTGATGTTATCCCACTTTTCAAGAAAGGAGCGAGAGAGAAAACGGGGAATTATAGACCAGTTAGCCTGACATCGATCGCTGGAGTCAATTATTAAAAGAAGTAATAATAGTAAGATTAAACGAGAACTCACCTGTTCGAAGTTTGATCGTTATTTTACGAGGAGTTACGATGAGGGATTACGTGAAGAGCCCGCCTCACGCTGGTAACGGCATACTTCAAAGCAACGGCATGAAAAACACAGAACACCAAAGCCGGAGTAACATAGTAAGGCTCATAAAAAGACTTAGAACCACCATTTGATCATTTATTTTACGAGGGTGGGAGTGGAGGGCACGTAATCCCTCATCGTAACTCCTCGTAAAATAACGATCAAACTTCGAACAGGTGAGTTCTCGTTTAATCTTACTATTTTACTTCGGAGTCACGTGAGTGACTACGTGAAGAGTTTTAAAGCTTTCTGTGTTTTTTATGTCGTAGAATTAATCCGTACGACAGTCCGGCTAAGTAAACACATACATGAGAAAGCAGACAAAAGTTAGATCTTTTTCACAATTAAAATTTTTTAATGGTTGAAAAACCATATAATACCCTCCTTATATTTGAGGGAAAAATGATTACAAGTGACAAAAGATATCAGTGACTACACAACTGATTATAGCAATTAATAGCAAACAAAGCAGGTGATTATAGTGCTCCCAACACCGCGTGTCCAAAGCTTGTCATAGTGTGAACAGGTTTGTTGTAGAACTTTGAAAAAGTTTCTTCTTTACTCCACCCTGCGATTTTTAAAATATGCTCGAGAGGTACGTCCCGCCCCTTCGCCGCGGACGTAGCTGCCGCCCTGGTGGAGTGAGATTTGAAGACATCAGTGTCTACTCCCGCTAAAACCAACACCTGTTTCAACCATTTTGAGATAGTTTGAACTGAAGCTTTTGTGTGTGGCTTTTTGTGCGTAAGCAGCAATGTCTTTTCGTTTCCTCGAAAAAGTGTCCGTAACTTTAATATATTGGTTCAAATGTCTAACCACACACAAAGCAGGCTCAATATGAAAAGCTTGAAAGGTTACCTTTGTTCCAGATCTCCCTGGTCTACTTTGTTTGATCAGATCGTAAACATAGAATACAACGTTATCTGTAGTCACATGCATACAGTCTAAACGCAACATTTGTAAAGTTTGCACTCTTTGGGCTGAGACCAGTGCCATTAACATGACCAATTTCAATGTTAACCTATCCAATGTCAACCCTTCAATTGGCGTCCATTCTCTAAGTAGAGCAAGTACTATGCTCACATCCCAAATCTCTGTATATCTAGGTTTTGGCGGATTCATGTGAAAAATTCCTTTCATGAATCGTGATATTAATGGATGCGACCCAATTGACTTCTCACCAATCATAAGTCCTAAATAGGACGACAAGGCACTGCGTGCAGTGTTAATGGCACTGTAACTTAAATGTTGCCCAAAGTGCAAATTGGCAAGGAATTCCAAAACATGAGTAACATTCACAGATTCATCAGAAATATTTGACTGTGTGCAAAAATCTTCCCATTTCTTAATATGTGTCATATATTGTTTCTGTGTGCTATGTCGCCATGATGCACCAATAACTGTCAAAGTTTGGTCCGACAATCCCAGTTCCTGTAGTGGTCTGGTCAAAACCTGCAGATTAACAAATTCATATATGCATATAATGGGTAACCTTCATTTGTTACTGGATTAGTCAAGATATCACTACAGTTAGGAATCTGCATATATGGTTCTTTAATCATATTTAGCATAACTGGGAACCAAGGTTGAGTTGGCCAATTTGGCACTACCAACAATCCGGAAGCTGAATCTTGCTCTATTTTCTTCAAGCATCTCTGGATCAGAGCAAATGGTGGAAAAGCATAAAAGAACATTTTTTCCCCAGTGTAATGAAAATGCATCTACTGCAACTGCGTCCGGATCGTGTTCCCAAGACACATAATGAGGCAATTGATGATTAAGCCTGGATGCAAACAAATCAATTTCTGGCAACCCAAATCGTCTAACAATATTCTTAAATATTGCTGGCTTAAGCATCCATTCCGTATTATCTTTAAAAATCCTGGACCTTCCATCTGCTACCACATTGTCTTTACCTGGAATATAGCTTGCTGAAATCCATATCTGCCGACCAATACACCATTGCCATATCTCATTGACCAGACAATCACATGATACTGATCTAACTCCCCCCATATGATTAATGTAAACCACAGCCGTTTTATTGTCTAATTGTATTAATACATGCAGACATTGTTTAGCAGAACAATATGCTTTAAGCCCATAAAAGGCCCCCAATAACTCCAAATAGTTAATACCATACTTTTGGAGAAACACTTGCTCTTCAGTTTTCCATCTACCTCCACAACTGGAAGATAAATCTGTGGCCCCCCATCCGAGAGCACTAGCATCTGTTTGCAAAACCATTTCAGGCTGTTTAATCATGATCTTCTTAGCAGCTTGTGGGACATTTTCAACCCACCATTGCAATTCCAATACTGCTTTCTTTGTTAATTGCATAGGTCTGTCAAAGTGACCTGCCTTATCTTTAAGAGCCCTTACTTTGTCCCTTTGAAGATTTTGATAATGTAATGGCCCAAATTCCACTGCCGGAAAAGCTGCCACTAGTGTACCAATGACTTTTGCCACTTCTCGGATGGAGGGATAAGGTTTGTGAATGAGGTAATTACACATTTGCAAAATATCATTTGTCTTCTTTGCTGGCAACGTAACTAACATAGTCACTGAGTTAATTACAAACCCCAGAAAATCAATTGATTGAACTGGCTGCAGCTGGGATTTAATTGGATGAATTAAGAATCCAAGCTCTTTAAACAAAGCTTTAGTAACTGAAATTGAGTGCTCAGCTGACTCTTGACTATCATTAATAATCAGAATATCATCCAGATAAGCCATTACAATGTGTTTCTGTGCTCTTAATTGAGCTAAAACTGGTTTCAACAGTTTTGTAAAGAGTCTAGGAGCTGAACTTAATCCATTTGGTAAAGCTTTGAACTGCCATAATTGCCCCTGCCAATAAAACTTTAAGTATCTCCGAAAAAGATGATGAATTGGTACAGAATAATAGGCGTCTTTCAAATCAATCTTAGCCATATAAGAACCTGCTGAAATCAAATATTTTGCAGTTTTAAATGTCTCCATCTTAAAACGTTTGTATTCTACAAACTTATTTAGATCTGTAAGGTCTAGAATAATTCTACAACCACCATCTTTCTTATCTCTGCGAAATATATTAGAGACAAATTGATGCTTATGTTCATAAGTTTTTTCAATTACCCCTTTTTCGGATAATTTGCCAATTTCCACATCAATCTCCATTCTTTCTTCTGGAGAAAACACATAAGCATAAGCAGGTTTATTCTGTACAGGAGGATTGACCCCTTCTTTAAAAATAATAATAGCTCCTGAAACTGCTTGTAATATAAATCGATCAGAAGTAATATTAAGCCAGGCATTATAAAATTTTTGCAATCTCCCTCCAACTGGAGATTCATCCACAGTTTCTTTAAGGATAGAAGTCTTTAATACCTCTCCATAGGAGCGTGATGGTCTCCTCTTTCCCGAATGCAGGGAAGCAGTGGCCCGTGTAGCACGATAATACCTTCGTGACAAATTTCTGCCTCTATAACGAAAATCAAAACTCCTTCGGGCCGAAAACCCCTTTTCTTTGTCCAAAGACAAAAGGCTTAATAGTGCTAAAATATTTAGCTTCTTCATCCAACTGCTTCAGTTGTTTCGGCAGATTTTCTCCAAACAAATATCCAGGAGCTTGAACTCCACTTTCTTGACACAGGCTTGCATATCTAGGGTGAAATATGGGCCGAATCGCCATTTTCCTCATGCAATTGATCTCATAAAATGAATTGCACATTAAACCCAAAGTATCTTTTTGAATCTTGTCCATTTCCACATTCTCCATTTGCCTGCCAAATGCCGTGATGGCAGCCGAAAATAATTTTAGCACCTTTTGAAATTTCATTTCTTGGGCTCTCATACTTGGAGTCATAGATGCCCATACCATCGGATTCACCGTAGGCACTTCCAATGAGGCACAATTGCCTGGTGCTTTATATAATTCTGATAATTCATTCATCACAGTATTATGAAGCTGGTGAGATACCATATAATTTATATTGGCAGCTAGGCTTTCTTCCATAGCCTCACCACTTCCTTCGGGTATAGCAAAACTTTGTGCTATCTTAGGCAGATCAAGCCTTTTCTTTTTACTTTGTGGCGTGCTTTTCAAAAATCATTTCAAATTCAGCAGGGTCTGCCTTCTGCAGCCCTACTAATTCCATCGGGATATTATCCCATGAGACTTCTTCCAGCCCAAATCGTGGGTCTGGAGTATCATATTCCCAACTTGGCCCACAGCCATATTCATCATATTGAAACCCCTCAGGGATTTTCTGGGATTCATGAGGGTACTGTGACCCTTGTCTCATAATAGTTTGGAGAACTTTCTCCATATGCTCCATTTTTAGCCACATATTTTTATTATCTGGAGGTCTTTCAAAATCAGAATCATCAGAAACCACGGGCCTCACAGTTTTCTTTTTGCATTTCTTAGGAACATTTTCCTCCGTGGTTATAATTTCCGGAGAAATCTGGAAATTCTATATCGGGTAAATCAGTGGCCAACGGTATCGGAACCGGGTCCACTCTAGCTTCACTTCCCGTATATTTACTTTCACCCCGGGAGGCTCTTTTCACCCGCGAAGCCTTCCTTCCCGATTTCTCCATTTTGTTAAAATTTATCTTGTGCTCAATCAGCACGTTAACGTCTAAATTTTTACTTTTAGTTTCGCTGTTGGAACCATCCAGCGTAACCTAAAAACCCGCGCCGATGTAACTTCACTTACCTGCGGGCCGTTCCGACCGCTGCGAGGAGCTGCTCCTTACCGCAGCTCCTTCTTTCGCCGTCAGCGTCGACGTCATGCCGTTACCAGCGTGAGGCGGGCTCTTCACGTAGTCACTCACGTGACTCCGAAGTAAAATGACGCATTTGGGTAGCAGTAACAGGATTGGTTCAAGTCAGCATGGATTTACGAAGGAGAAATCATGCTTGACAAATCTTCTGGAATTTGTTGAGGATGTAACAAGTAAAATGGACATGGGAGAGCCAGTGGATGTAGTGTACCTGGAACTTCAGAAAGGGTCCCACACAGGAGATTAATGGGTAAAATTAGAGCATGGTATTGCAGGTAGAGTATTGACATGGATAGAGAATTGGTTGGCAGACAGGAAACAAAGAGTAGGAATAAAAGGGTCTTATAGAAACATTTAAAATTCTTGGAGGATTAGAATGGGTAGATGCAGGGAAAATGTTCCTGATGTTGGGGGAGTCCAGAACCAGGGGTCACAGTTTAAGTCTCAGGCTATTTAGGACTGAGATGTGAAAATGTTTTCACCCAGAGAGTTGTGAATCTGTATAATTCTCTGTCACAGAAGGCAATGGAGGCCAATTCACTGGATTTCAAGGGAGAGTTAGATTTAGCTCTTAGGGCTAAAGGAATCAAGGGATATAGGGAAAAATCCAGAAGGGGGTACTGATTTTCGATGATCAGCCATGATATTGAATGGCGGTGCTGGCTTGAAGGGCCGAATGGCCTAATCCTGCACCTGTTTTCTATGTTTCTATGTTTATTCCTAAACATGCCTCACATTATCATTGGAGTCTTGAAGTTCGAATACCTTTAGAGACTCATTCCTACAGGTGTGCAAAATTTACTTTTAAATTTTCAGTTCATATTTGTAAATTGGTCCCTACTGTATATCTAAATTGGTTATTTGTAAATTGGTCCCTACTGTATTGCTTATTGGTGTGTATATTTTGTTTATGGAAAAATATGGAGTGCTATTCAAATAGGCTGGATGTACAGACTTTGTTGGAGCTACATCATTCGCTAATGTTTTGGGAGATATTGAGATACAAAGGTGGTTCAGTAAAACACTAGAAAAAGATTGTTTATGTGATATCTTTTATTCGACCAGATACAGAAAATAAAAATAGTAGAGGTCTATTACAACGCTACAAAGCACAATTAAGGCACAGTTAGAATATAGAAGCAAAATTTACTAACTGTATAAAAAAATTACAAAATTTTGGATAGAAATATTTAAGATAATTTCGAATGTTGTCAATATAATTCTGACTCCTGATCCAAAGTTAATAATACTTGGAATACTAGAAACAGACCAACTAGTAACAATGAATCAAAGAATTTTTTATTGACTATGGTTTAATAATTGGGAAAAAACTAATATTAAAATTTTGGAAAGGCCCTACATCCCCAACAATCAAAATGTGGAACACAGAAATGTCGGAGACACTTCATCTAGAGAGATTGAGGCTTGTCCTAATGGACAGGTTAGATCTCTTCAGAGAGATTTGGTCTCCATTTATTAAATATTTACAGGGTCATAATGGCTCGGCACGAGGGCTTGACTGAGACCTGAATATTAGAATGGATGAAGAAACATATATAATAAAACATGACTATATCTCCAAGGACGGATTAATGATTAATACTCCATTCACCATCATACTTCTTACACTCTTTTTTCTCTATCTTTTCCTACCTTTAAAAAAAATTTAGAAAAATGTATAGAAACATATAATCTTAAATTTTTAATACTAATAAGAATATAAACAGTACTAATCTCATGAAGGTATTATTAATATCATGTATTTTCAAATATATAAAATATATAAAATATATAGTCTTAATTTTTAAAATCAATGATAATACAAATATTATTAATAGTATGAATATATCTTTAATATCATGAAGGTATTATTAGTATTATGTATTTTCAAGTGTATAAAATATATTGTCTTAAATTTTAAAATTAACGATAATACAAATATTACTAACAGTATGAATTTATCATTAATATTATGTATTTTCAATTATATAAAATATATAGTCTTAAATTTTTAAATCAATGATAATACAAATATTATTAAGAGTATGAATATATCATTAATATCATGTATTTTCAGCAATGCAAAATAATGTACTTTGTTATTACTATGTTTCTATAATAAAAATACTTAACAAAAGAATATAGAAGCAAAATGCTGGAATAACTCAGCAGGACTGGCAGCATTTCTGGAGAGAAGGAATGGGTGACGTTTCGGGTTAGGACCCTTCTTCAGACTGATGTCAGGGAAGTGGGCAGAACAGAGATAAAATGTAGTTGGAGACAGTAAAAGACTGGTAGGAGAACTGTGAAGGTGAGGGGATGAAGAGAGAGAGTGAGAGGGAAAGCAAGGGCTACTGGAAGTTAGAGAAGTCAATTTGCATTGGGCCTCACTCTGTCTAACTCCCCCTCCCATTCCCACACTGAACCTTCTGTCCTGGGGCTCCTCCATTTTCAGAGTGAGGCCCAACACAAATTGGAGGAACAGAACCTCATATTTCGCTTGGGCAGCTTACACCCCAGCGGTATGAACATTGACTGCTCTAACTTCAAGTAGCCCTTGCTTTCCCCCTCTCTCTTTCTCTATCCCCTCCCCAGTTCTCCTACCAGTGTACTATCTCCGACTACATTTTATCTCTGTACTGCCCACTCCCCTGACAACAGTCAGAAGAAGGGTCTCGACCCGAAAAGTCACCCATTCCTTCTCTCCAGCGCTGCTGCCTGGCCCGCTGAGTTAAGGGCCTGTCCCACTGTCCAAGCTAATTCAAGAGTTCTCCCGGGTTTCCCCTGATTCGAACTCGGAGAATTACGGTAATAGCCGTTCATAGGTACTCGGGGCTCTCGTGAATATTTTTCAACATGTTGAAAAGTCTTCACGAGCTTACCGCGATTCTCGAGTACCTGCCATTAGTGTTACGAGCCGCTAAGAGACGCCCCGAGCTCTGACGTACCCGCTACGTACATTCTACGTGCTTACCACGAGTTTGATTTTTTTTTAAACTCGGGAGAGCTCTTGAATTACCACGTACAGTGGGACAGGCCCTTTACTGCAGCATTTTGTGTCTGTCTTCGATTTAAACCAGCATCTGCAGTTCTTTCCTACACAGCTAGAATATTGTGCTTTGTCTGGTCACCACAGTACAACATGAATATGATAGCATTATAGAGGATGCAGAGGTAAGAAGACGCTGAAAGGAGAAGTCTAATTATAGGGAAAGGTCGGCTGGTCTGAATTTGTTTCCAATAGGATGGAGAAAGTTATTTTAAACAAGTTGTATAAAATGATAAGGCCTAGATAGCAGAGGCGTTGATCACTAGCAGCCACAGAGTAAACAACAAGAAGTGAGTTGAAAAGATTTTTGCCCAGAAGATGGAGGTGATCTGGAACTTGCCGAGTTTTCATCACATTTATAATGGTTGGCTCATTCCTTCAGGTGTACGAAAATGTATTTTTATACCTCGCGGAATTTACAATGGACCTTGATCAACACAATGTCGTCGAGCTTATTGTCAAATACACATACAGTACAGCAGCATCACAGGCACATAAGCTCAAACAACACAAACAAATTATACATAAATTACACACAATTTACAAGACCAGTAGAAATAAATAGACTGCAAAAAATCAAGACAGTAGAGCAAAAATAGGATTAGCATTGATAGACACAAAATGCTGGAGTAACTCAGTGGGACAGGCAGCATCTCTGAATAGGAGGAATGAGTGAAGTTTCGGGTCGAGACCCTTCTTCAGACTCTCAACCCAAAACGTCACCCATTCCTTCTAACCAGAGATGCTGCCTGTCCCACTGAGCTACTCCAGCATTTTGTGTCGATCTTCAGTTTAAACCAGCATCGGCAGTTCCTTTCAACACATGGGATTAGCATTGTGCAGGTTGGTTCAAGAGCCTGATAATTATAGGAAAGATACTGCAGCTGGTGGTGTGTGACTGCAAGCTTTGTTACCTTCTGCCCAAGAGTAGCAGTGAGAATGGGGCCTGGCCGAATGGTGGGGAATCCTTAATGATAGATGCACTTGCTTAAGTCGGTGCCTCAGATGCTTTTGATAGGGGGGGGGGGGGGGGTGGTTAGCTGTGACAATGATGGATTCTGCTGAGTTTATTACTTTCTGCAGCCTCTTGTGTTCCTGTATGTTGGAATTGCTGTACTAGGTCATGATGCAACCAGTCAGGATACTTTCTACAGTGCATCAGTGGGGGTTTGTTGGAGTATACGGTGACTTGCCAGATATCTTTCAACTGGAGAACATTATTCGACTGTTAGCTGGGAAATAATACCTGCCTGAATTGCCCTTTCTCGGCTGGCATTGGTGGATAGACCATTTTCTGTGACATAAATCTCTTCCTCTGCTCCAGTTGTTGAGACTATTCCATCCATCTTTACTTTGTCTTGCGAATAATGGAATCGTCTATTAGCAGTGAGGGACTCATTACTGATTATTCTATGTTTCAGATGTTCTTATAACTACTTTGTATCTGGCTAGGGGAGTTGTATCTGGTCAGTGATAAACCCCAGGATGTCAATATCGGAGATTTGGATGATTATTTAACATTGAGGTGGTGGTCAGACTTCATTTTAATTATAAGCAGTGTCTAACAGTGATGTGACATGCATTTTAAGTTTCTACTTAGTCAAAATCTGGATGTGATCCAGCTCTTTCTGCTTTGTTATCTTGGAAATCGTAAATGGAACTATACAGCTCCATCAGCATATTCTGATCGTTCATTCAGATTCAGATTCAGATTCAGATTCCTTTATTGTCATTCAGACCTTTCGGTCTGAACGAAATTTGTTACCTTGCAGTCATAACATGTAATAAAATTAAAACAAAACACACAATAAACACATAATTTAACATCCACCACAGTGAGTTCACCAAGCACCTCCTCACTGTGGTGGAAGGCAAAAGTCTTAAGGTCTTTGTCATTTTCCCCTACTTGTTCCCCCTCTGTACTGAGGCAATCCAGGCCTTCGATGTCATCGTCCACCAGGCCCGCGGCCGAGCCTCCGAAGCCAGGCCGCCACCGCCGCCGCCGCCGGAACGCCGGAACACCACCACAGCCCCCAGCCAGGATCGACCACGGGAACGCTGGAGCCGCCGGAGCTCTGAAGCCGGGCCGCCGCTGGAGCACCTGCTGGAGAGCCGCTGGAGAGCCGCCGGAGCGCCGAAGCCGGGCCGCCGCTGGAGCACCCGCTGGAGAGCCGCTGGAGAGCCGCCGGAGCCGCCGGAGCGCCGAAGCCGGGCCGCCGCTGGAACACCCGCTGGAGAGCCGCCGGAGCGCCGAAGCGCCGAAGCCGGGCCGCCGCCGGAACACCCGCTGGAGAGCCGCCGGAGCGCCGAAGCCGGGCCGCTGCTGGAGCGTTCATTCAATGTTTGAAGCAGCTATTGAATGCAGCAGCTCGGACACTGCTCTGTGGAATGCTGATCACAAACGTCACCTGAGGCGGTGATGATTTTCCTCCAAACATCACATCAGTGTTTTGTGTTAGCTACGATTCAAGCTGGTGTAGGTCCCTCCTTCGATTTACCCTCGCATCAAGTTTACTTGCTACACTTAACTCCTCTCTTGAAAACGGTTCACTGTTATCTGTGAGATAATTTTAAAACTCTATTCATAGAGAGACACAAAGTGAACAATGGGTGAGTAGTTTATTAATGGCCTTGACATCTACCCCCTCTATCATTCTTGTTCTTTGAGGTGGCTGGGTTAGATTTGACCTTGCTCACGTGG
Organism: Okamejei kenojei; assembly: GCA_035221665.1. NCBI lineage: Eukaryota > Metazoa > Chordata > Chondrichthyes > Rajiformes > Rajidae > Okamejei > Okamejei kenojei. The sequence goes on from CM069134.1 coordinate 18,866,236, forward strand.
ACGGAGTAGCTCGGTAACTTTCTGCTGCAGTAAGTAGTGCATGCAGTTGTGCTGTGACACTTTGGGTAAAAATTCAGCTATCTCCACAGCTCAAGACCTTATCTCTCTCAGAGGGGTCCAGATGCAGTCCATATATTTTTGTATTTCCTGATTTCATGAATTAATCAAATTAGCAGGAGGTTTGTTCCTGTGATTATTGTACTTTGTTAAGAGTCTAAGAAAAAAATGAGGATGGGAATATTGAACCAGTCTCTTCCTGGTAATTTAATTAACTGCTCATGCCCCAATGTGGAAAATTTTGACCTGCTCTATTCTTTGTGAGATTGCTTAACCTTTATCTAAGCTATGCTGTTTCTGCAAAACAGCACACATTGTTTGGTGTTGCGGCATCTCACGGTTTAAATGGGTCTGTCCTTCTCTAAAGCCTCTGACATCTACCTAAAGGATGTCACCATATTCCACCTCGAGTCTGACCTTGCATTTTTAACATTCTTTATATCTCTGTTTTTAAGAAAACTGAATTATTGATTCTGTTTATAAAGCTGTGGCTGGTGTGCGATGCTGCAGATAGATATTGCACATTAAACCTCTGCAATCCAGTTTTATTAAAACTGCAGGGTTATTTTGGAATGCTAGACATGAAATATTAATACCACTTCATTTTGAATGCAAATGTGTTAATGCAATTTATTTTGCCACAATACAGTCGGGTAGTAAATTATTTTTACCGAGACTTTTATAAATACCGTGTACTATGAATTGATTTATTTATTGATACCTTTTTATGTTTAAGAAACTGATATACTATAATAATGTCTATGTTTTTAAAATAGTTTTACTTCATTCAAATCATCAATCCCCAACAGATGAGTAATAAATAACTCTCGTTAACCCTAATTTAGAAAAATATATATCCGCAGCAGTACAGGATTCCTGTAACACTGCTTTTGTATGTCTTCCTCGCCCTCATTTGTTGTTTGGATATACTAAACTAAACCATTTGCCACCTGGCCAGGGAATGGGAATTGGGGGAATGGCTCCTCCATTGAATGGTCCTCGATATTGGAAATAATCTAATTTTGGGGGGATCACCTGGGCAGGGAAAGTTGTAAAGAACAATTAATTTAAAAAAATAATAATTTTCATCGATTCTGAGCAGTTTTGAATTTCAGAGGCCATGGCAAGTTTGTTCAATATCTACATGCCTTGCAAGAATCTGTGACTGCGTATTGAGCTTTTGATGTACTGTTACACTTCAACCACATCTTGATCTTTGGGTACCCAGGAAATAGTGCTGCACATATCTACTTCCATTTTCTTCACAAAAAGTTCTAACATACTACATGTTGGGATGAATATTAATGATAAAAAATATATATATTAGTTTACTATTTTGAAACTGTTGTTTGGAAATTAATGTGATTAATATAATTAGGCATGGAGCCTGAAGGTTTGTTTAAATTGAGTTATAACGATTGCAGTGTTTTGCCACCTTGAAACTTTCCTCTTTAGTTCAAATAGTGCTTTAAATCTCCCAACAACAACTGAGTTTTGTAATAATACTAGACTAAGTCCCATGTTCACACAGGAGGGCTGGTACCCAAATGCATATTCCACCTCTCCATCAATTAAAATATTGGCAGCCAGTGGAGGGTGGGATCTTTCTGGAGCGCTAGTATGGGTGTTGTGGGCCGAAGGGACTGGTCTCCAGAGGGCTAGTATGGACATTGTGGACCAAATTAATTCTTGGGCTGGTAGCTCAGTCACTCAGGCCTGGTGGGCTGGTAGCTCAGTCACTCAGGCCTGGTGGGCTGGTAGCTCAGTCACTCAGGCCTGGTGGGCTGGTAGCTCAGTCACTGAGGCCTGGTGAGCTGGCAGCTCAGTCACTCAGGCCTGGTAGCTCAGTCATTCAGGCCTGGTGGGCTGGCAGCTCAGTTACTCAGGCCTGGTGGGCTGGCAGCTCAGTCACTCAGGGCTGGTGGGCTGGCAGCTCAGTTACTCAGGGCTAGCAGATCAGTCACTCAGGACTGGTGGGCTGGCAGTTCACTCACGGATATTCCTTGAAATTCCATTTCAAGCAGAGTGCAGGCCACCAAATTCCATTTCATAGCATTTCAAGCAAAGTGCAGGCCACCAAATTCAATTTCATAGCATTTCAAGCAGAGTGCAGGCCACCAACTTGCCAAACAATTCATTGCATTGTCATTAAGGGCTAACAAATCATTTATTGCAAGTAAATTGCAGACTCCAGTTGATTCACAGCTCAGAATGACAGTTGTGGCCTCTCCCTCACGATCTTCCAGAGTGACTGACTCCCGTCCAGGCATAGTCCTGCCCCCCCCCCCCCCCCCGGCGTTACCTTCATCGTGGTGATTGACAGGCGAGAGGACTAATCAGCTGATCTCAAGATTTTTTAAACACTCATCGATTGGAAAAATCCTCGGGCTGCCTCAGCGGAAGAGGACTGTAAAGGGCCTGTTCCACTTTCACAACCTAATTCACGACCTCTGCCGAGTTTGCCCTTGACTCATACTCGCAGCATGGTCGTCACGAGGTCGTAGGTATGTCGTAGGAGGTCGGAGGTACTCGTGGCATCAAGTAGGTCGGGGCTTTTTTCTAGCATGATGAAAAATGTCCATGAGTAAAAAAAGTTGTAAATTAGGTTGTGAAAGTGGGACAGGCCCTTGAGTAAGATGGCCAAAGATCATAGCGATATAAGGTAGTGTTTTTTTCTAAATTCAATATACAGCGCAGACAGGAAGTGGTCAAGATGAGAATTTTAGTTATGTAGATATTAATTGTGGTAAACTGAAACATCCCCAAGTACTTTGCAGAAATGTAGCCAGACCAAAAATTACATTAAAGTGGATGGGATCCAAACACATGGTCAAGAAACAAGGTTTCAAAGTGTGTCATAAAGTGAGAAAGAAAAAAGATGGATGTGCTAAGAAAATGAATTAAATGAATTTGAATTTATTTTTGATAAATTAAATGAATTTGTATCTCAAATTGTGAAAGCCCGCCTAACAATCCACGACCACAAGAAATTGCAGAGAGTTGTGGAAGTTGTGCAAGTCATCGCACAAGCCATTCTCCCTTCCATTGCCTCCATCTACACTTCACCCTGCCTCAGCAAGGACACCCGCATAATCTCACCCCAATCTGACTAGGGTGGGACCCAGTCTCACCCCAGTCACTCCTTCTTCTCCTATCAGGTTAGAGATACATAAGTTTGAAACCTCATGAGTCCAGATTCAGGAACAGTTTCTTTCCAGCTGTTATCGAACAGTCCTCCCTTCAGCTAGAATGCAGTACTCACCTCCCATCTAGCTCATGGGAGACCTTTAAACTGTCTTTAACTGACTATATCTTTTACAAAATGTTGTACCCTTTATTCTACCTTTGTACACTGTGGACAGCTTGATTGGAGTCATGATAGCATGCAATAAAAGCTTTTCACTATACCTCAGTATATGTGACCAAAATAAACATTTGTGAAGGTCAGTAAAATTACAAGTTGCTCTGAGAAGTCAAGTTGAGTTTATTGTCATATGTACCAGTAAGGTAAGTGATAGGTGCAATGAAACTCCCCTGCAGTAGCATAATGGACATGTTGAGTCAGACAATGCAGAAAAACAAATTATTCATAAATCATGAGTACATTTGACAGGACAGTAAGGACAGGACAGGACAGTAAAATAAAAAGACTAATGCAAAAATACACAATTAGAAAACAAATCAAGATAAAGTGCAAAAGGTTGTTCATATTATTTTGTTGCTCGGGTAGGATAGAGTTGTGCAGGTTCATTCACAAGGCGATTGGCGGGAGAGGGAGTAGGGGCTTGGAAAGCGGGTCAATAAAGAAACTAAATGCATGTGAGGTATCTTGGACATAGGTCGGAAGAGATTGGACCGGGAGGATAGGATGGAGACGAGGTACGTTGAAATCATTTCTGTGGGACAGGAGCAGGCAGAAACAATGGGTCTGCCAGGACAGTTGTGTTTGTGGATTTTGGGGATTTTGCCCTCCTGGTTTTATTTTGTAGTGTGCTCCTTATGCACATGTCCCACTTATGCCATTTGTTTCGGCGACTTGCCGACAACTGTTGAAAATCCAGCGGTGACAAGAACAAGGTACGACTCTTTGGGCCACTACTCATGACCATACAGGCTTCACCCCGTGACATTCGCAGGGGTGTCGCCTGTATGGTCGTGAGTAATCTCCTCAGTCGCCCAAAGAGTCGTAGCATCTTTCTGGTTGCCGTTGAATTTTTAACATGTTGAAACATTTTGCTGACCTGCAACGACCTATGACGGGTGTCAGCAGTCGCTGAAAGTAGAACGGGCCCATTAATTCCCAAACCTCCTCCAGGGATTCACTTGATACCAGCTGCCTGTAACTGCTCCTAATTCTTGACCAAAGCCTCAATCTCTGTTGTTACCCAAGCTTCTTTATGCCCACCTGCCTTGCCCTTCACTCTAACAGGGACGTTTTGTTTGTCATCAAGTTTTGATTACTTGCTCTTTAAGCCTAAATTCATATCATTATCTGAAGAAAAAACAATTATTTTGCTATTGACCCCTGGAGTGGAGAATTGTCTAGTGTAATGTGGTGTATCTTTTATTTGTGAATTTTACAGATCCTGTTGAATATCCATAAACCCAGGTATCATCTTGCTTCTCCAGTGAAACAGTTGTAAATTAATATGATAGAAAGTAGATAGCTCGTTGATTGAAAGAATACAAATTAATCTAGTAAATAATTAATGCACAGAAGGAAAAATCCCATATTCGATTACAACTCTGGTTTGCTTAAGTTATGTGGAGAGACAGAAAGTATACCGTTAGTAAAAGAACTAACATCCCTGGATGGACACAAAATGCTGGAGTAACTCAGCAGGACTGGCAGCATCTCTGGAGAGAAGGAATGGGTGACATTTCAGGTCGAAACTACACTAGGTAACATCCCTGGATTATGGGTGGGGATGATTCAGAGATGCCAAGTGTCCCGGATTCGCCGTATTTTGTCCCGGCGAAATAACCTTTTTACGGTGTTCCGGCAGCCAAACATGCTGTTACGGAACACCGCCACGCCGGTGTTCCTCCCGTGGTGAACGCCGGCGCCATGTGTCCCCGGTTTGCCGGCCCGCGCGATCAGCGGGCACTTAGCCGGGCCCTAGTGTCCGCGCGTGCGCAGTGGGGGAGGGTTGCCGGGCCCCAGTGGCCGCGCGTGCGCAGTGGGGGAGGGTTGCCGGGCCCCAGTGGCCGCGTGTGCGCAGTGGGGAGGGTTGCCGGGCCCCAGTGGCCGCGCGTGCGCAGTGGGGAGGGTTGCCGGGCCTGGCGCTATTTCGAGCCACGCCACGCCCGGCCCAGAGCCCGGGTGGCGCCGGCCCGCGCGATCAGCGGCACTTTCTTGCCGCCAGCCGGCCGCTCGCGGCAGCCCCATCACGGGCCTCCCCCCCCCCCACCCCCACCCAGTGCGCAGGCGCAGACCCGCCGGCAACGTTGCCAAGTGCGCATGTGCCGCACCCGCCCGCCGGCAGCCCGCTGATCTGCACCAGTGCGCAGCGCAGACCCGCCGGCAACAACCCCAAGTGAGTACGGAGAGAAATGCATTTAACCCCATTTGTTACGGACAAATGGGTTGAATGTTACTGTGAACTAAATTTAGGGTTGGCATCTCTGATGATTTGATAAATACTAGAGGTGAGCCGTCGCATATCCCTGATACCTCATCCTTCTAATAGTGGAGGTAATAGGTTTGAAAAATGGTGATTAAATATTCTGGCTTAGTTGGTGCAGGGTATCTTAGAAATGCTTCCATTGCAATAGTTGCGGACCTTCTAAATGGTATGCTCTATGCTGACATTTGATGAAATGTGAATTCTTTGTTACACTGGGTAATAGATTTTGAGCAAGTGGTTTACTTTGTTCCCCGTTTGTAGATGATATGTGTATACACCTTTAATTGATAGTAACGATGTCCATGCTAACCACTCCCCCACCAGTTAGTATAATTGTAACCTACACGCCCCTAGCTCTCTCTCTGGTGATCGTGACAGACCACGTACTGCTAGGGCAATAATGTGTGATTAATAAAGTAGTGAAGATCTAATGGTATCCGTGAATCTACTTTACATGGTGTCAGAAGTTCTTCCTGCGTCTCCAGTTTATCGAGTTTTATTTTCTTAGTCCCAGTACCCCCTCCCTGTGCCATGATGGCTTCTGCCCGTCGTAAACCTGACATCCTAGCCAGTATCTGCATCAACCCTAAGGACTTGAACTTGGCCATCAGGCGCCCGCATTATCCCATGCGGATGGTGGAGGATGTTGCTGCACAGGTCGGCCCTGCCACCGTGTTTTCGGTTCTCGATGCCAAGAGTTTGTTCTGGCAGATACCTCTAGACGAGCGATCCTCGCACCTGACGACCTTCAGCACGCCTTTCGGCAGGTATCGCTTCCTCCGCATGCCGTTTGGGATCAACTCTGCCAGCGAGGTGTTCCAAAGGACCATGGAACAACTGTTTGCTGGGCTTCCGTGTGCCATCATTGTCGACGACATCCTGGTTTACGGGAAGAACGTCGCAGAGCACGACTACCACCTTCGCCAGGTGCTGCAGCGGGTCCGAGAAGTCAACCTGAAGCTCAAACCCGAAGAAGTGCCGTTTCCGGCTCCCTGAGGTCACCTACGTGGGCATGTCTTCACTGCATCGGGGCTGAAACCCGACCCGCAGAAGACGGCCGCAATATCTGGGATGCCTGCACCTGCCGACGTGCCTGGCCTACAGCGCTTCCTGGGCATGGTCAACTACCTGGGGAAGTTTCATCCCCGACCTGAGTGAACTGAGCGCCCCCTGAGGGATCTGGTGAAAAAGGACATTGCCTAGGCCTGGTTCCCGCAACACCAGAAAGCATTTTGACACCCTCAAATCCAAGCTGATCAGCATACCAACGCTGAAGTACTTCGACCTCCAGCGCCCCATCGTTCTCACGTGTGATGCATCTAAGTTTGGCCTCGGGGCCGCCTGCCTGCAGATCCATGACGGGGTGCAACTGCCTGTGTCCTACACATCCCGCACAATGACCGACCGCTGAACAACGCTATGCCCAGATTGAAAAGGAGCTGCTGGCTGTTGTCTTTGCCTGCTCTAAATTCAAGGACTATATCCTGGGCACCTGCTTCACTGTCGAAATGGACCACCAGCCTCTGGTAACCATCCTCAGCAAGCCGATACATGTGGCCTCCGCCCGGCTCCAGCGCATGATGCTCCAGCTACAACGCTTCACTTTCACAGTGGTTTATCGCAAGGGCAAGGACATGTTTGTTGCTGACACGCTGTCTCGGGCGCCTCTCTCATCCACAACCCGACATCCGTACGAGGCGTCCGATCTGATAATCCTGAACGTCAAATTCGTGCCCTCCGGTCAGTTGCAGTCCCTGGTCAAGCACAAGGCGGCTGACGCTTCGCTACAACAGCTGGCCGCGATCATCAAGCGGGGCTGGCCAGACCGCCGTTCTTCCGTGCCCGGCCGCAGCGGCGCCTTACTTCTTGGTTCGTGACGAGTTGGTGCTGCATGATGGTGTGATTGTGAAGGGGCACAAGGTGGTGGTGCCCGAAGCGCCCCAAGAACAATACTTTGAAACAGCTCATCGTGGCCATCCCGGGGCCGAAGCGACCCTTTCCATCGCTCAAAGCCAGTTCTTCTGGCCTGACATGCCTCGCTTACTTCCAGGATAGAGTCTCCGCGTGCCCTACCTGCAACAGCCTCGCTCCGCAGCAACAGCGGCAGCCGCTCCTGCAGCAGCCAGCTGCTGACCTGCCCTGGTCTGCGCTGGCAACCGACATCTTCGAGTGGCATGGAAAGCACTTCCTGGTGCTTGTCGACTTTTACTCCAGCTGGTTTGAAGTTGACCAGCTCCACTCCCTCTCTTCCTCCGCGGTCATCGAGAAGTTGCGCCGCCCACTTTGCCACCTTCGGGTCCCCCTGTCAGCCTGCAGTCGGACAACGGCAGCCAGTTCACCAGTGCCGAGTTCCGCGCTTTTGCCGAACGATGTAACTTTCGTTATTACACCAGCAGCCCGGAATACCTGCAGAGCAACGGACTGGCCGAGCGCGCGGTCCGCAGTGCCAAAGGATTGTTGGAACGTTGCCGCCTATCCCGCTCCGATATCTACCTGGCCATGCTGAACCTCCGCAACATCTCCCGCGACCATGCCCTGGGCTCCCCGGCTCAGCGACTCATGTCCCGAGTCACGCGGCCCACGGTCCCGGTGTCTCAACAGTCCCTGTCTCCCTCTGTCCTTAAACCTGCCTTGGTCCGGAAACGCATTGCCCAGATACATGGTATACAGAAGCATTCCCATGACAGGTAGTGCCGTGTCCTTTTTGCCCTCTTATTCCCGGCCAGGTCGTCCGCATGAGGTCCAGTTCTGGCCGCTCCAAGCTGGCCGTGGTCGTCGGTTCTGCCGGCTCCCCTTGTTCGTACCTTGTCAACCACGACGGCAAGGTTGTACCGCCGGTCCCACCAGCATTTCCGGCTCGTGAACGAGCCTCTCCCTCCCCCAGCGGCTCCGTATGCCCCCCCCCGCTGCCACTTTCGCGGCCTAGTGCCTTGCCCTTTGGGTACCCCCATCGTCCTTCTCCCATCCGTCTCCCAGCTGCGGTGCCGCTTTCTCCAGCTTCTCTTCGCCATCCCCCCCCGATGCCCTCATTGCCCAGGGGTTCTCCTGTCCGTAGCCCCCACCATGCCCCCAGCGTCGTCCCCGCTTGTTCCCGTCCGGGGAAGGAGTGATGGCCAGGTTCGGACCCGGTCTGGAAGCCTGGTCAGGCCGCCGGTCCGTTACGGCGATTACGTGTGATTCTGTATTCCCGTGCCTTACTGTTTGCATTTACCCTAGCGCATGAGACGTGGTCGCCCTGTCACTCACTATTTGTTTTGTAGAGGAAGGATGTAGATGATATGTGTATACACCTTTAATTGATAGTAACGATGTCCATGCTAACCACTCCCCCACCAGTTAGTATAATTGTAACCTACATGCCCCTAGCTCTCTCTCTGGTGATCGTGACGGACCACGTACAGCTAGGGCAATAATGTGTGATTAATAAAGTAGTGAAGATCTAATGGTATCCGTGAATCTACTTTACACCGTTGATGTCAAGCTCGAGTGTTATTGAAGTCGTACCCCTGCAAGTAAATGAAGGGAGTCGGGGGCAGTCAGGGTGAGCATGACATTGGCAAAAGGTCTTTGAACCAGGTCTGATGCTGAAGGAAGAGCCCAAAATCACAAAGGTCGACAAAGTTTGTGGCCTCCGACAGATCTTGCGACCCACTGTTTGGGGAGATTGATATACATACAAATCTATAAGTTTTGGGGAGATTGATATACATACAAATCCATAAGTAGCACCCTCTTATTGGACTTCAAAATTTGTTGCAAAATGAATGCAACGTTTTGCAATAATTAGATTTGTTTTGAAATGGGCTTGCATTTTTTTTAGTCGAAAGATTATTAAGAAATGAGATTTGTGCAATAATCTTGATCAAAGAGTAGGGTTGCTTTCAAACTAAAAATGATAAATGTATTCAGTTTATGATATATTTGTTTATAAAATAGGCAGCTTTCTACTGGAACCATAGTGGATTGACATTTTATTTTCTGGTTGAGAAAATACCATTCAGTATTTTTACAAGCACAGTTACTTCATTTCTCTTGAAGTAACGTTAATGGTTACTGACATTCAACAGGCACTGGCAATCTATAAGAACATGCTTTTCTGCTCTAAACTACGTCACTGATTATTAATCACTTTATATTAATTGCGACCTAAGCTTAAATTTGGAAGAAATCATATGAATGGATAGCAGTCACACCTGAATGCCCTGGTTTTAATTGTAACAAAACTATTAACCATTTAACTTGTGATGCTTAATTAAAGAAACGTTTCGCTTTCTACTATAGCAGTTTAGGAATTATTTTCTTTCTTTAGCTGTTATATTAACGCAAGTCAAAATTCTAGAGGACATCTGTCATGTGAGATTATTGAACATAGTGGCTTCTAATATTTTAGTTCTTTGCAAAACTAAACCTCAGTATTTAGAATTGTTGTTGAAATTAATTTCCTTAATAAAGAGTATTAAATATTCCACAACATGGAATGATAACATTGCTTTATTTTTTTCTCAAGGTCTGGAAGGGGTAGGAAATTGAGTGGAGATCAGATAACCTTGCCAACAACGGTTGATTATTCATCTGTTCCTAAACAGGTATACATTTTGACAATTACTCACCCGCAAATAGTCAGTCTCAATGTATAGTTTACATTGCTGTTACTTTCAATTTTCATCTCTGGCATTTTGTATAGTCTTGCTATTCAGAAAAGTAATGGAAAACGTTGTAGCATTGATTCAAAGATAGAATTGTTTTTTTCAAAGCTATAAAAGTATTACATTTAACTTTTAATTATATCCTGCAGGTTGGTTTTATATATTTTCCTGTGATTTGCAAGTCACGGCAAATACTAATTTGCCATTTGATGCGCTAATTGGCCATTTCTTAAATCATCAAGCATTTGTCCAAATATTTGTTCAGCCGCCATATTGCTTAATTGTTCTTTGGCTATTGTTAGGGGTGAGGGGAGGAGGGGGGGGTGGGGGTTCATAGGACGGCAACAGAGGAGGTAATTTAGTGTCTCTTTGGGGATGAAGATGAACATACCTGGTGATGGAACAATGGAAGAGAGTTTGCTCTTTGGAAGAGGCACTAATGTAATCTGATAAGAGGTCCATAATGACATTTTGATCATTTATTAAATTACTGTATTGGATCTGTTATTCAAAAGCTGAAGTCTTCCTCAGCCCCCCATTAATACTGTAACTTATTGCTGTAATTGGTTAAATGATCCTGTTGGATGATTAGGGAGCCGCTTTGGGTTGAGACCCTTCTTCAGAAGAAGGGTCTCGACCTGAAATGTCCACCATTCCTTCCATCTAGATATGCTGCCCTAATCCCATTGGTTACTCCAACGTTTAGTGTCTATCTTCAGTGTAAACCAGCATCTGCAGTTGCCTTTTACTATTCTACACAAAGAATAGGGAGTGTTTGGTTTGAAGGAATGGGGTTGGTGAACTGCATTGGTTTTAAGATTTATCACTTCATTAAGTCAATTTGTCCTAACTTTTCAAGGTGATGTTTTCTTTATGAGGTCTTTGTACAGGAAATGGTGGTCTTCGGTTGCCACATAGTCTTTGATTATGTTGATGAAATGAAGCTGGCTTATTTAGCTAATACAGCTGTGTGTTTAAAAAAGGATGACTATGTGTGCAATGTTTTGTATCTTGCAAGCCTGAGGTAAAGAATGGAGTTCATGGATGAAGATGTCCAACCAGTATTAAGATTGAAGGCGGTAATGGGAATCCGATAACACAACAGAATGGCACTGGAGAGCCTGAATGAACCTGATTACTTTAAGGAATATGACACCAAATACGAAAACCTCAAAAAGTGAGCAATTTCATTATTGAAATAAAAAGCTGCACAAACTGGTTCCCAGGAAATTTGCTAGTATTTCAAATATAGTATTGCAAGAATAAATTCAATTAAACATATTTTAAATAGTTTGTTAGATGAAGGTTGAAGTTGAGTTGCAAAGTGAAAATAAACTACCAGCTTTGGAGCTTCAGCAATTTTTTGCATTAATAAAAATCTTAACTGAGGAGTGCATTTAAAAACAATTCTGAATTTATTCTGTGTTTAATTTAAAACATTTTTATTTTAGATTATTATTAAGAAGAAAGAACCTTTACATTGTTGGAATGCCAGATGGCACCTCAAGGGTTTTCTACCAGATTGGCAGCTTCACAAGATATCCCATTCAGTCAGCTCGTCAGTGAGTATTTGAAGCAGTTCTCACTTTTTCCCAATACATGTTATTCAGAAAGTAGAGCAGCATCAGCATAAGTTTAAAGTTTGGAAAGAGTGGACTTTTATATTACAGAATTTTAAATATATATAACCATATAACAATTACACACGGAAATAGGCCCTCTCGCCCTTCAGTCCGTGCCAGAACCATTTGTTTTCCCCTATCCATCTACCTCACACAGACCATCTACCCCTCCATTCCCTTCACGTCCATAAACCTATCCAATTTACTACATACAGTTTAAAATCGATCCAGCCTCCACCACTTCTGCTGGAAGCTGATTTCCACACAGCCACCACCCTCTGAGTAAAGAAGTTCCCCCTCCACGTTACCCCTAAACCTCTGTCGCCATAATTCTCATGTCATGCCCTCTTTTTTGAATCTTCCTACCCTCCATGGAAAAAACGTATCCACGTCAACTCTGTCTATCCCCTTTCCATCATTTTAAAGACCTCATCAAGTCCCCCTTAACCTTCTGCCTCCAAAGAATAAAGACCTGACTTGTCAAACCTTCCTCTGAACATAGTTTGCTGGAACCCTGGCAACATTCTAGTAAATCTCCTCATTGTACTCTCTCTATTTTTGTTGACATCCTTCCTATAACTAGCGACCAAATTGTACACCCATACTCCAGAATGGTCTTACCAATCGCCTTGTACATTTTAAACATTACTCCCTACTCATATTCAGTGCTCTGATTTATACAGGCCAAGCACACAAAGGCTTTCTTAACAACCCTATCTACATGTCGATTCATCACCTTCAGGGAACTATGGCACAGTTAATTCCTAGAATCCCTCTGTTTCCACAGCATTCGTCAATTCCCTACCATTTACCATGTATGTCCTCTTTTGATTTGTCCTGCCAAGATTTATCTCTTCACACTTAATCAGCTTAAACTCCATCTGCCATCTTTTCAGCCCCACTTTTCCAAATGGCCCCAATTCTCTCTGTAGACTTTGAAAATCTACTTCATTATCCACAACACCACCTATCTTAGTATCATCTGCATACTTACTTAACCAATTTTCCCCCCCCCCCCCCCCCCCCACCCCCCCCCCCAACACCACCCCCCCCCCCCTCCACCCCATCTCCAGAATCATGTGTACATGACAAACACAGGGACCTCCCCCCCAACACAGATCCCCCTAAAAGGCACCCCACTGGTAACCGGCTTCCCACCTGACAAACAGCCATCCACCATTACTCTCAGACATCTCCCATTCAGCACTGTGAATCCATGCTTTGCGACTTCCGCCATTAACAACCCAAAAGATTGAACCTTCTTAACCAACCTTCCATGGGAACCTTGTCAAAGGCCTTACGAAATCCATATAGACAACATCCACTGCTTGTACCCTCATAGTTTCCCTAGTTACTCGCATCAAAAAATTCAAGAAGGTTTGTCAAACATGACCTTCCAGCACAAATCCATGTTGACTGTTCCTGATCATAAAAAACCCTGTTTATCCATATGCTTATATATATTATATACAGATTTAAATTCGGAAATTTGGATCGTTTCTAAATGAAGATATTAAAAATAATTTAAAGTCAGTTGTAAATTTGTCCTCAAGCTTTAAAGTTATTTTGAATGGAAATTCAAATCCTTTAGTGTCTGGGTCCGGATAATCCATATTTTGAATAAAAACAATTGAGAGATTTAAATTTTGAACATGAGCAATAAATCCCTTCTCAAATTTTGTAATTAAATGCTATTATAATTTAATTTGATCTCAGGTGTTCTAAATTAAAATGTTTCAAATTTATCATTGACCCAGTTTTTAATGACAGACAGTATTTGTACTCAGAGTGATGAAGAATGGTAGTTTTTAATTATATAAAAAGTTTGTTGCTTATTATTTTTATTTGTTTTTTAAAAAAAAAAAATAAGCCCTGAACTAGAGAATTTTGATACTTGGCAAGAAAATACTAATGCCTGGAAGCGGAGGGAGATGCTACCTGGAGGCAGAAGAAGTGCTGAGGTAACTCTTTTTGTCTTTTATATAATGCCATTGGATGAAGTAGAGATGGAATGGTTTTTTTTAGTGTTTTCTTCTAAATCGAGCACGTAAAATATTGAAACAACAGTGTGCACTGAAAGATAATATGTAAGATTGAAAGCGAGTACTTAACCATTCCGAAATTTGATCCATATTTTATGAAGGAGTTAACGATGAGGGAGTACATGAAGACGCCCCGCCCAGGCGCAGCGTGTCATACTTCAAATCAGTACGCGTGAAACACAGAACCATAGCCGAAGTAACATATCAGGCTATTAAGAAGACAAAACACCAATAAACCTTTTGATTAGAAGGCATGGACGGAGGGCACGTAATCCCTCATCGTAACTCCTCATAACATAAAGATCAAAAAACTTCAGAACTGTTGTAAAATTCTCGTTTAATCTTACTACTTTACTCGGATCCATGTGAGTGACTACTGAAGATTCAAAGCTCTGATTTTCATGCCGTTGAATCCACTCCATACGACACTAAAAACTGCTTTCAGTTGACATAGTAGTGAATAAATAATATATTTGAACATTGCTTCCGTTTAATTTGGTTTGCAATAACTAACTTAATACTATTTTTACTAACAATAATAACAAAAGACAGTATTAAACCCCTCTATCCCAGTGGAAATTACAAAGAAAATGATATGAAACAAAGCAAACCAAATAAACGTAACCCAACACAGCATGCTGCAAACCCTGGCACTGTCATAATAAAACTTAGAAAATGTTTGCTTCTTTAACCATCCTGCGGCCTCAAGGATTGTCTAGCGGCAGTCACGTCCTGCGCTTTCCGCCGCGGAGTAGAAGCCGCCCCTGGTGGAGTGAGATTTAAACACATGAGTCTACTCCAGCATAATATCCAATACTATCTCTCTATGAAATAGTTGTTACGGGACACTTCATTAATATGGTTTTTTTTTGGGTAATGGAGCATATGCTATAAATATTACCTTGGTTCCAGCAATTCCTGGCCCCGCTTTGCTTGATTAGATCATAGGGCATTAAAAGTAATTTTATCTACAGACAAATGCATACTAATCTGGTCGTAAACATTTGCAATGTTTGTACTCTTCTAGTTGTGTTGATGACTGCGCCATGAAGCTAACCACTTTAAGTGTTAACTTCTGAAAAGGCGGTGACATAATTTGGAGCCATTGCGAAGAGTGTAGTAACTACACTAGACACCCAGATTTCTGTTTATCTAGGCTTAGAGGATTTTTATTAAAATTCTCTTTGAATCGGTATACTAACGGGATGTGATCCCGATGATTGTCGTTCTGGAAAAAATGTCCTAAATAGGTGGGACAAAGCACTCGAGGCACTATTAATAGCACCAGAAACTCAAGTGCTGATCAAAATGCAACATAGCAAGGAATTCCAATACATCGGTATGTTGCAGCAGATAAGATATACTGATGTACACTATACATTCCCCTTTCCTTTTATGAGGACACATATTGTTTCTTAGTGCTATCTCTCAAGCTGCAGTTCAGTTATGACATCCATGGGTCCTATCCGGACAGTCCAAGGCCATGGAATGGTCTGGTCAGAAACCTGCAGATCAACAATTATACAACGGTCATGTAACGTATGCTCTCGATCCGGTTCACAAGAAAACATATTTTAGGCAACGGGCTGATTTGCCTGGATGCGAACAGATCAATTCTGGCAACCCATAGCGGCTGAACAATCATTTAAAAAACTTTCTGGATTTAACATCCATTTCTATATTGTCATTGAATTTCGTGGTCCTGTTGTTCTGCCACCACGTTGTCTCTATAGGTAGGTAGTCAGCTCGAGAGCCAGATGTTTTGGAGATACACCAGTGCCACTTAAGGTTAGCCTTGATTATCACATGATTATCTGACCTGTGATGATTATGCCACAGTTGTGGTATTATCTACCTGAGTTGAAACGTTGTAAATTATTAATTGTGGAACACATAAGCTTTTAATCATAAAATGCCCACAATAACTCCAAATAATTTATACCATGCCTGAGAAGAATTAATTCCTCTTGGACACTCAACTACCACCACAGCTAGACTCCTGTCCGTAGCTCCCCCATCCGGAGAGCGTCACTCAATGTCTGTAAAAACCCACGGAAATGTTGCTGACCCATATATTTTTTGTAGTTGGTGCAACATTGATAATCCACCATTGTAATTCAGTAGGCTCCAGTTGGTACTGCATACGACCTATCTAAATGACATGCACGCTCTCTTTTAGTGCTTGTTCTCTGGCTCGTTGCAAGACTTTGATAATGCAAGGGTCTCCATCTTACAGCCAGGAATAGCTGCTACATTTTTTCCAATAACCTGGTGCTTCTCGAATGGAGGGATTATGGTTTCTCTGCGAGACAAATACACAGACTTGGCTGTTGGCAAAGTTACTGAGATATTAACTGAATTCAATGACATACCCCCTAAATATCAATTGTTTGGGATGGCAGTTAACTTAGAATTTTGGTGGATGGATCTCGAACACCCTAACTTTCAAACAGGTGTGTGGTTGCTGAAACCGATTCTTCAGCTGTTTCCCTGAGTGTTGCTTATGATTAAAATATCATCTAGATTAAGCCATTACAATGTGATTCTGGGGCAATGGTTTCAATAATTTGTGAACACCTAGGAGCTGAAGTGTTACCCATTGAATGGTAATGCTTAAATTGCCACAGCTGTCCATCCAACCAATTTTCAAGTATCTGCGATAATGATGATGATTGGTTTCTTGAATAATATGCATCTTTTAGCGGTCTATAGTCGCCTTTAGCAGCCTTGTGATAATATAGCTGTTTTGCAGTATCGAAGGTGTCCATTTTAAAATGCCTTTACTGAACGTAGGAATTTAAGTGGGGAGGTCCAGAATGACTCTACATCCCCCATCGTTTCTCGGTTCCTGGGGAATATATTGGACACACATTGTTGAGAATGGTACCCGTCCTCTCATTCACCCCTTTCTAGTACAAATTTTTAATTTCATTATTTTTACTGCCGAGTTTTCTGGTGCAGCAAACACCAAGACTCTATTAGGCATATGCTGTACAGGTGGAACAACTCTGCAATAAAACTCTATTGTAGAGACCTGACACAGTTTGTAGTATAAAACCGATCAGATGTTATGCAGCACCATTCATCATAAAAACAATTGCAATCTACCCAAACCAGTGGTTTTACCCAGAATTTATATCTGTGACGGAAATATGAAGGTCCTATACCTCGACACCCGGCCCCTGGAAGGTCTCCTTCTCCCAAGATTGGGGTGATGTTATGATGTACTGGTGAGTAATATCTTACGAACCCGTCTTGGCCTCCTTTGCTGGGCCCGCCAGGATCCGGACCCCTGCGATCCCCACTGCTGTTTATAGCTATCAGGGGAGCAGGGATGACGGGTTTTTATAAGCCCATTTGTCTTTTGCTCGCGTCAATGTCCTTAATTGGTTTGGGGAGGTCTTCGCCCGAATAAGTACTCCGGGTGCTTGAATATTGCTAGCCTAACACAGGCAGCGAACTTCGGATTATGGTTTGGCCGAAAAATGCGATCTTCCTCATGCAGTTCACCTCGAAGTAAGCATTGCAAAATATGCTAGATATCTTGTTGGTGTCTTTGACATCGGAAACCCTTTGACCATCTTCCCGAACGCAGTCGTAATGTCAGCTGCCACCAGTTTTGAGGACATGCTGAAAGCGCATTTCCTGTCCTGCATTGTTGCACTCAAGGGTGCCCATATTTGCCGAGTTACGGTTGGGCCACACTGAGAGAAGAACAATTGACGGGTGTTTTGTATCGGGCTGTTGTTTCCCGTCATTTCCGATGCCCTCCAGCGACTGTTCCCCCGAGTCCGACAAGCCACTCAAGGCCGGTACAAGAAGCCAAGTAGTTGACATTGGCAGTGACTTAACTTCATAGCTACCAGTCCCTCCGGTT
>CM069134.1:18884606-18947918 GCA_035221665.1 Okamejei kenojei
GTTTCAAGACGTTGACAGCATGAGAAACGGCCCTTTGGTCACCGCACATCCAGCTGAGTTTCACTCGCGACCTCATCAATCTCCCAGTCACATCCACAACCAGTATCACAAATCCCCCTTATCCCACTATCACATCCCCCAATACACACCTAAGACGCATTTTCATACGTACTGGAGCCAATCAGTTTGTTTCGGTTCGTTCGTTTACATAGATTATGATACTCCTCGGCGTGCCTAATCAGTTCCTTAACAAGAATGTGCTTAAAATGAGACCCAACCCGATTTCTGAGAATACAGTATTGGAGTCTTTCCGCCTAGCCAACAACATCGAATATAATGATCCATTTAGACCTGATGGGATTTTGATTGACCGTCCTCTCTTACTCATAAGCACAGACTCAAATCACCCCTAGACCAACGCACTAACATTACCTCTGCAAAACAAGGAGACTCAAAATGTACACCACAAGCTCTAACAAACACATAGCTCACAAGCCGTGTTTAGCTGGAAAAAATTCAGGCATCTCTGATATGGACACAATAATGAAAAAACATAAAGTAGATTTATTTCGCTCGGTTCTTTACCATGACCAACAGATACCTATCTGATAGCGCTTTACGATTCAAGATTTGTTACTCTTAGTCTGCTACCAAACTGGACTTAAATGAACATTTTAGACAGCTCCCACAACCAGTACATTCTTATTAATTTTAGTTTATTATTGTCAATATGCAGGGTTTACAGTAAAAAAGCACTTTATTATAATATCAATCATCGAAAAATATACATAATGCAATCGAGCCGCCCACTCGTGGAAATAATACAGCGAAACGTTAAGAGAAGCAAGTAAAGTCCGATAAAAGATGTCCGTAGCATCTCCATTGAATCAGTATGGTAGAATCAGAACTGTGCCACTAGTTTGGTGATTAGGATGGTTCAGTTTCCCTGAGCAGCTGAAAGAACAGGCCCCTGAATCGGAGTTACTTTTTCCATCATCTTAGTACTTCTTGCCTGTGTGGTGAGCGAAGGATAGAATACGGTGAAACTGTGAGAACTTGTCCTTGATTAATGCTGGTTGGCCGTTATCCAAAGACAACCGTGAAAGTATAAGATTGAGTCCTCATGATAGAGTGGTTCTAGTTTAGCATGATGCTCTGGCCGTAACAATCCCACAACTCTACTGTAAATTTCTTTGTGGTCTAGGAATGGAACCGGTTTTCCAAAGCCAGGATTAGTAATATATCCCAATAAAATGGCTTTGCTGTGGACAGCCAATCTCGGTTGCAATTAAGCGAGAGTAGTTGGACAACATCTGAATTCCTCTTAAGTCTCAAAGAAGTTGTAAGATGCGTTGTCTGCTTTAATTGCCATAGGTCACTTTGGATAAGGAAGACCAGGACAATCAGCTTAGTTGATATTTCTCCGTAAGAAACCTTAAATCAGTGATCCCCTAACCAAATTCTTTTTTGGTACAGGAGACCCTGTTATGATTTTTTTTTCTCTTTGAGCGAGATAACACAAAGGTAAAAAAATTGAATATTCCTCTGCCTAGAGACCTCGCGCATATACAGCAAAATTAATAAAATACCGCTACTAACCCACAAGATTTTGACTGTATTCGATCATCAAGCAATTCCCATTTTCAAAACCAAACATAACAATGACAGCTCTTTGTTCATATATCTTTCCTGTTAACTAGTTTTTCAGGTTTTTATATGAGACTACAAATGTATTAACCTGCCTTCGACACCAGGCTTACATCATTCTAAATGCATTGAAAATTGATTAAGGTGAGTGTAGGAGAAAAAAGTTGATTACATAAAAATTAAACACGAATCTACCAATCAAAATAATCGTTAATCACCCTATGGGCCAGCAATGCGTATCAATGGATAGTGCTGCTTATAACTAATTGTCCTGGAGACCCGGGTCGTGCCTGTACGGAGTTATGTACGTTCTCCTCTCCCCATCTCTACCCGCGAAACCGCATGGTTTTCCCGTGACCTACGTTCCCTCACACCACTCCACAGACGTCCAGGTTTGTAGGTTAATTGCTTAATATAAAATTGTAAATTGCCTAGTTTGCTATTTTAGTAGTGTATATTTGCAGGGTTCCCAGTGCGTAACTTCCGGACCCGTGGCCGAAGGGCTGAACTGCGCTGTATCCTCAAAACAAAACAAATGATTCATGACTACTTCTAAACAGCCAGCCAGTATAATTGAGAATACCAGACACAGTTAATGCCTTGGACTTTACTTTTCAGAACTGCCCTTGTAGAGACAAAGCATTAAACCTTGTCTGATCTTCCATGAATACAGAACTGACCAACTTCATTCCACCAACGCATTTGATTTTGTTTCCAGATTTCCACGCATACTGCTGTTTAATAATTTGATCACTTAAGACCCCTCCATCCCCCCACCCTATACCACACACAAGACATTTATTTCTTCTCCCCCTATTCCCACCTCCTCTAACCAAACAGGAGAGAGAGTTTATTATATCACGTGTACCCAGAGGTACAGTGTTAACGATTCTGTTTGCATGCTATCCCAGCCAAAGGAAAAGTTATCCATGATAACTATCAAGCTGTCCACAATGCCGGATAAAGGGTAACAATATTTAGTGCAAGATGGTCGGAATGACAGATGGCTCAAAAGTCCCCGATGAGGTAGATTATGGCAGGTCAACCAACACAAGTTGATGAGAAACCATTCATCCTGATAACAGCTGGAGGTCGCTCATACATCAATAAACTGGAGGATTGGACCGGGGGTGAGATTCATCCTTCGTGTAGACGGAGTCCTATGGAAGGGAGATTGGCTTGTGTGATGGTCTGGGCTACGCCAAAAACTCTGCATTTCTTGGTGGTCTTGGATGGTAGCTGTTCCCAAACCAGGCTGGCATGCTTCCCACATCAATGCTTCAAAGCGGTTGTTGAGGGTGTTGGGGACATGCCAAACTTCCCCAAGTCTTTGACGAATTAAAGGCATTGTGTACTGTTAATGGTCATAGCTGCGTTTTGGCTTGTCCAGGACAATTACTGGCGATATTTTATTCCTAGGACTTGAAGCTTTTTGACCATCTCTCCTCGGCGCCCATTAATGCATTGCTCTGCAGTTTCACTTCCTGAAGACGTTCACAATTGTCTTTTCCTTGGTTGACATTGAGGAGGAGGTTGTTGTCCTTAGATACCCAAGTTAATAAGGTTTCTCAATCTCCTTTCCTGTAATCCCGTCCGTCACCATCATTAATTGATATCCCGGCCCACTACAGTGGCGTCATCTGTACACTTGTACTGGAGATATTCACACAAAATAACACTGTTAAGTTGATTTCTGCATCTTAACTGATTTTACTATTGCAATGATAGTAACATAATTCTTTGTTTCCCAATGGCGGCATGTACGCAACTGGAGTTGCTGCCTTACTGCACTCGGAGAACCGGTTTCGATCCCGACTGTACGGAGGTTTTGTGCGTTTCTCACCCTGACCGCGTGCGTTTTCCCTCTAAGAACTTTGGTTTCCTACCAACGGCGCCAAAGATGTACATATTTTGTAGGTTAATGGCTATTTTATAAGTGTACATTTCTCTCCAGTGCGTGTAAATCAGTGGTAATTAGCAGGGACGCTGGTTGGGGCGGACCTGGTGGGCCAAAGGCCTGTTTCTCTGTCTGTACTCTGCGCTGTATCCCTAAACTAAACTAAAGTTTTTCTGACAGGTAAAGTTTTATTTTTTAAATTAACAGTCTGCAAGTAAAGTAACCAACTATAAGAGGAGAGAGCATGTAAGTATCTTTGTTTTACTCTGATTAGCGTTGCGTCTATATCGCACTAGTTAGTTCTCATTTTTGGGCAGTGTATTGCACAAGGTTTATCTTTCAGTGTGAAACGTGATGTTTGAAACAAAATTCAGTAAAAATTATACCGGCTCGTTCCATGAACAAGCAAGATTTCCTTCTGCGCGAACAGTGTCTTTTAAATTGCTACCCAACCTTCCAAAAGGAGTGTCTTTAGATGCTTATATCATTCCCGTTTCTGGGGGCTTGCAATAAGCAATGTACATTATCTTGGCCCTGAAAACCGGACAAGGTTATTCTAAAAATTTACACTATGGTACAGACCATAACACATCCTGCCCCATCTCTACCGCCATAGTACAGGTGAAACAGAAATTATAGTGTATTACAACAAATCCACCTAACATAATAACTGTATCTTTCGGATCAAATTCGTAACGATACTACCTTGTTAACTATCCAATGCAAAATGCTGGTAAATACACTGCTGTTCAGTAAGCAAAAGACAGCAGTATCTTTTAAATTTTGCCCTTTTCAAAATTCAAGGTTCAATTATCGTCATTCTCGTTTTATGAATGAAATGATATCTTTAAAGGTGTCTCTCTCCAATTTTCCTTTCTTTCTGCAAATTGAAGAAATCGGAAGGTAATGCTTTCTATAAATGTTATGTGCCTTGGTTTTTTCAGACCAAGAATTTTTTTTTGAACAGAAAAGCAGCAACAATTCAAAGAGTGAAATTTAAAAATCCATTCACAAAAAATTTCGTCGTTTTTTTTCTGGTTTTGTGTTAAAGTTTGAATTACAGCTGTCTTTGATCCCAAATGCAAACTCACTGGTCTTAAAGGTTGCTAAAGTTTGGGGTTACTCTTAAAATTGTTAGCATAGCACAAAAGTGCTGGAGAACCGTGGTCAGCAACACTGTGGAGGGAAATGGACAGTGCTACATTTTGAGTCGTATCCATCATCTGATTCCAGCATAAAGTCCAAGAGAGATATGGGCCACAACGTGGTCAGGTGGGTCAAGCATCACTGGGGGCATCCTTTTGGTCAGCATGGGCAAGTTGGCTGAAGAGCCTCCAGTTTTCTGCGCTGTATGACTCTCGACTCTGTCTGGTGTCTCTCGCTCTTTTAAAAAATTGCATGTCGGGCATCAGAAATTAATGGTCGCTCACATTTCACTGTGCTTCAATGAAGCAAATGGCTTCATGGAATTTCATAATCTGCATTGCTCATTGGAGGTGTTTCTCAATCCTAGATGTTTCGCTCAACTAAATTCAAAATATATGCATAACTGTAACGATATTTCCATTTACTGAGTAGCAGGTTTAAGCTGAGCAATGAGAGAGAGCATATTTCCTAGAATTTATGTTATGCTGGTAGCCTCCCTGTGGTTCAAAGGATAACTAGCAACGTTGTTTAAAGTTCACTTACCTTGCTGTTTGTTTTTAATTCTTTGGAATTAGGCAAGCAAGTCAATATATATCATCAATTACCAAACCCTCTTTCTGGACATCCAGACAGTTTCTACTTTGAGAAATTGGAAATGATTATTGAGAATTAAGTTTCACCCAATTTACACAATTCCTCTGCAGAAAGTGAAAGGATGTCATGTGTAACAGTCAGCGTGATACGACATCAAAAATAATCTTAAACTATTTATTTGAATCAAGAAACCTAACCAGATCTGATTATTTGATAAACATATCTGATATTAACAATTTTCAATGGATATAGTTCGAATCTCTTTTATTCAGAATTTCAAAGAAGCCGTACAATTTTTTGTTCCTACTGAAGCATAGTTTCAGATATCCCTTTAGGTTCACAAATGCAGGTACACCCGACAGCTGAGTGAACACTCTCTGTGGTGATTCTTGCATACCTATGCAAACATGGCTATTCTCATAACAAATATCTATTATGGTTGGTCACACTGGTCCTAAAGATAAACCTGTTACTGACTCCCCCAAATTCCTGAAGTTTTAAATGTTCAGCACAGATAACCACAACAATGGAGCTGTTATGTGGAACTTTGCAAACACTACAACTTAATGAAACTCAAGACGCGGGGCAAAGGCCATAACAAAGTCTGGACTTCATATTAACATGTCAAGCCGCACTTATCAAATGGGCCAAACTTTCTTTGCTCCTGTTGATTTATTGTTAACCTACCTTTGATACTTGTCCTCGTTTTAAAAAAATTATCTTTGGAATTTTGATAATGTTTAAGTACAATTTGAGACGATCAATGAAACATTGAAGAGATCATTTAAACCTGCCCAGTTTTTACAGGGTGCAAGAGATTAAACATGTAGGCCTGAAAACATTCATTCTAAAGTATCAAGTGCAGCTAAAAGCTGATTTACAAATCATTAACATAAACTTTTATGAACATTTGGACTGTAATGCTGAAAGTTCAGTAAAAACACAACGATTGGTGTAACTCAGCGGTCAGCCAGCAATTGTGGAGGGAATGAATAGTTGATGTTTGTGCAGTCGGGGACCCTTCTTCAGACTGATGTAGTAGTGGGAGAAAATGAAGATAATGGGGGGTGGGGAAAAGCCTGGCACATAATAGGGGGTGCAGGTGAAGGGGTTTGTTGGCAGAGAAGTGGCAAAGGTTTAGAGGATGGAAGGAACAAAAGGATGATAAAAAAAGAGATAAATGTAAACCGATGAAGAAAATTTAAAGTGATATTCCCCACCACTCTCCTTTCCTCTGTGTCACCCCTGTGACTCCATCACCAATAACCCCACCCTCCGTCAGAAACATTTATTTTCCATAGAACAATCGTTCTTGGAAATAAACCGCTGTTTCTACTGATAATATGATTATATTATACCAAGTATGCTGCCTTCCGAAGTCATACCAAAAACAGGGATGAAGGTGTATCACCCATTAATTCGTATAATCTCAGTTATTCAGTTAAAAGAAAAGGATACATCTTATATATCTTTGAAGAATATCAGTGTGTTTTGGTTAACATTTTTTACGCACTTTCTTGTACTTTCACTGATTTCAGCACGGAAAATATCCACATTACATTTTTATGACATGCCACGCATCTAGACATCTATATTTATTTATGCTACCTTACACTTGTACAATAGGAACCAAGTGATAAATTTACATAATTTGATGTTCATTAGCATGGAGACTTTTTTACAAGACTCATATCCAGAAACTGTAATGTGATATTTTTGTGTCTGATATGTAATCTTTTCTCCAGAAAGATGGCTCAAAAGGCATGAAGAAATACTCAATAAAAACCAACAGATGAGGACAACAAAAAGCCTTTGCTGACAACATTAAAGTTTTAGAGGACATGAGATTAAATACAATTGTTCTTAAATAAGAATCAGATTAAAGAGGTTGGGGGATGGCATCAAAACTTTAAATTAGAAATGCGTGCAACAAGGTAAAACATTATAATGGTACTTCAATCTACAAATAGATTGGGTGAATCAAATTGGCAGGGTGCTGAGGAAGAGGATTTCTTGAATGTCATGCGGATAGTTCTAAACCAACTGTAGAGGACACCAACCGCGGATAGGGAACCAGCTGGGCTGAACATTGCTTCTCTATTATAAACCCTACTGACAAGGCCCACCAGAAGAGTCCTGCTGTGGTTTATAACCCCTTTAATTTAGTTCTACCCACCAACCCTGACATCATTCTGCTGGATTTCACAGAAACATTGTCCAGGAATCATTTAAATGTGAGCCACATGGCATGCCTCAAATGCCATGGTGATTTTAGTGCTCATTTAGATGCAATCCACCCCTCCAGCAGTGCATTCCAGAACACCCATTTCTGGCTGGGGGAAAAGCCCCCTCAAATCTATTGCCCCTTATCCTAAATCTGTCCTATTTCATTTTTTTACCTGCCTATATACTTATATTCTATATCTTAATCGAATGTGAACACCTTCCTAACATGTATGGAGAATAGTAAAATGTTCATGCTTCTGAGGGTTAAGTCTCAACTCCATTCATAACAGCTAACGTGGCAATAAAATGTTTATGAAATTTCATTCTCAACGAACACAAGTATACAATGGGAGATTGTCTATATGACAAGTAATAAAACTCAATACATTTATTTTTACCAACTTTTTTACGGCAGTTTTTCTGAAAACACACATTGAAAAGACAAGAAATAAAACTTATTGTATCCTACAGTTTTGCTAAAAGTATTCTGATCTGCATTTCCTTTTGGCGAAGTAGGTTGCAGCGGGCTTGTGTGACAGATGTGCAGTTTAACTGAAGAAACATAAGACGCTACAGCTGGAGTTGAGAAGATTCACAGCAGAATCTAAAGCTTATTAACAGAACATAGTAAGTGGTAATTTAGGATTTATCTTTGGGCACAGTATTTGTTTCAGTAACATTTTCTTTACCTTTACTATCACTTCTCTGTTATCTTAATTAACAGTGAATGGAAAAGCACAGACTTTCAAATGAAAATAAGAATCCAGTGATCAGCTTGGAATCGCTGAGCATCAGTTAAGTAAGTCCTGCGTCTCATTCCATCTACCTAGTGTTTATTTTTATACATGGCAGCCTGTCTGACTTTATTCAAATGTCAGGAGTCAACAGCAAGAAGTGGTCCGGACACAGATCACATGATGGAATAATCCGGTTCCATTCTCCGATTTTTATATCCCTTTCCACACGTGCCTGAAGTAGAATGCGAAGGAGCACAAGAGAAATCCGCCATATTCGCTACCCAGCGCCTGCAAGTGCAGGAGCCTCGCGGACGCAGATGATGGTATAGTATGAATCAAGTACGGTTGACGGATTTAACACTCAATTATTCTATTTTAAATTGTGTTGATGATTTATCTATAGAAATTGAAACTTAATTTGATACATTTCCTAATCCTTTGATAATTGCATGTAAATCTTATTCATATGAACGTTATGATCATACAGTGGACTTTTAACAAATTGGGGGCGGACTCAAATAGAGAAAGCTAGTAAACAGGTCTAGGAGGAGGCAAGAAGGGAAGCCTCAGACCCAACAGGTAGGGGGGAAAAGACAAAAAAATAATAAACAGAGATAAAAGGTGGTGGATATTCAGCAAAATTAAAGGGGCCACTTGTCAATATAATTGTATAGGAGAAAGAGTATTTGTGAAAAACAAGCCTGAAGGCTTGGTGGTCTCATGCGAGGAGCAATTCTTTAATAAGATGAGAACCTATTTGAATGTTCAGATAGTTAATTAATGAACTAATGCTATAGTTGGGATCATGGAGACAGGCTCCAGGGGGACCAAGCAGGGATCTGAAGCAACCAGGGATATTCAAATATCAGGAGGGATAGACAGAAAGGAAAGGAGTCGGGGGATAGAGTTGTTGGTGAGAGAGGAGATAAGTGAAGACATTAGCTTGGAGGATTTGAATCGATATTGTAGAATCTGCAAAACACTAAGTGCAAAAAAACGCTAGTGGGAGTTGTGTACAGGCCACCTAACAGTAGTAGTGGAGTTGAGGATGGCAATCAAACAGGAAATAAGAAATGTGTGCAACAAAGAAAACAGTTAATAATGGGTGACTTCAATCTACATAAGAATGGGTTAATCAATGGGCAGGGTGCTGAGGAAGAGGATTTATTGGACTGTATCGGAATTATTATGGGAAACAAGGACATGGCAACCATTTGAATAACTACTTTGGTTCTGTCTTCACTAAGGAAGACATAAAATAATCTGCCGGAAATAGCGAGGGACCGGGGGTCAAATAAGGTGGAGGAACTAGTGAAATCCAGGTTAGGCCGGAAGTGAGTTGGGTAAATTGAATGGATAAATGCCGATAAAATCCCCAGGTCCATATAGTCTCATCCCAGAGTACTCAAGGACGTAGCCACAGAAAAGTGGATGCATTAGTGATAATATTTAAAAACTCCTGAGGATTGGAGGGTAGCTAATGTAACCCCGCTATTACAAAGAAGAGGTAGAGAGAAAATGGGAATTACAGACCAGTTTAGTCTGACATCCGGTCAGTGATTAAAGATGGGTAGCAAGGCACATTTTGAAAGTGGTGAAATCATTGGACAAGTCAGCATGGATTCGAAAGATAAATCAAGTCTACAAAAACTTATAGAATTTTTCGAGATGTAACTAGTAGAGGGATAAGTGAGAACCAGTGGATGTGTTATATCTAATTTAAGAGGTCTAGCGACAAGGTCCCAACATAAGAAATTAGTATGCAAACTTAAAGCACACGTATTGGGGGCAGTATTGATGTGGAAAGAGCCAGGCTGCAAAACAGGAAGCAAAGAGTAGGAGTAACCGGTTAACTCCTTTTTCACAATGGCAGGCATGACTAGTGGGGTACCGCAAGGCTCTGTCTGGGACCCCACCTGTTTACAATATATATTATTGATTTGGACGAGGAAATTGAATGCAACTCGCCAAGTTTGGGGATACACTAAGCTGGGGGGTAGTGGTTTAGGTGTGAGGGAGGATGCTTGGGCTGCAAGAGGTGACTTGGATGGCAGGTGAGTGCAAATGCATGCAGATGCAGTATAAAGGTGGAAAAATGTGAGGTTAATCCATTTGGTTGGCAAAAACAGGAGGTAGACCATTGATCTGCATGGTGGCAAATTAGAAAAGGGAGTATGCAACGAGACCTGGGGTATGGTACAACCAATCATTGAAAGTATGCATGCATTCAGCAGGCAGTGAAGAAAGCAAATTGGCATGTTCGCAGTCATTCAAACGAAAGGATAGGATCAGGAGGTTCTAGCTGCAGTTGTAGCATGGGTTTTGGTGGACCACACCTGGATAATTCGTACATTTTGGTCTCCAAATCTGAGGAAAGACATTCTATGCCATAGAGGGGTCCAGAAAGTCACCAGAACTGATTCCTGGGATGTCAGGACTTTTCATAGAGAAAGACTGGATAGACTTGGCTTTTACTCGCTAGAATTTAGAAGACTGAGGGATCTATAAAACGAAAAAAACTTAAGGGGTTGAAATAAGCTAGTGCAGGAAGATTGTTCCCGATGTTGTGGAACTCCAGAACAAGGGATACAGTCCTAAGGATAAGGTGGAATTCCTTTTAGGACCCGAGATGAGGAAAATTTTTCACCACAGAGTGTGAGTCTCTGGAATCTCTGCCACAGAAGGTAGTTGAGGCCAGTTTCTTGGACTATAATATAAGGGGAGTTTAGATGTAGCCCTTGTGCTCAAGATCAGAGGGTATGGAGCAAGGCAGGTACAGAGCCGAGTTGGATGTTCACCATCATCTTATTGAATGGCGGTGCAGGCTCGAAGGGCCGAATGGCCTACTACCTGCACCTATTTCTATTTTTCCATAAAGTGGACAATATACATGCCGAAATAAATTAATTGGGTGCTGTAGCTAAAACAGCTAGATAAAAATTGTAATCAGAAACTCTATCCTCTGTTAAAATGGCATTCATTGAACGTTTATCTAAAGGTATCCTAAAATTTATCATAGTTTAATTACACTCTAACTTAGTCTCTAATACTTATAACCCGATTCGTAATTTTAAAATATTTTGTTGAATTTGTTTTTTTGATTTTTTTTTATATTGCAGAGAATAAAACCGCTGTTAGCGGCTTCCTGGCATGGCCATGCAATCAATGAGAAGTGCTAGCTTGCAGACCACCTTCGTGAACTTGAACCATTTGCAATAAAAACAAGTACCAAACACTCCCTAGTCCACAATTTGACAGATTCAATTGTATTGGTACCTCTAGAACTCTTAGCTGTTATTCCCCATCAAAATATGTGTGAATATTTTGTATGTAATTGCACTGATATTTGAGGCAAATCGCATCCTATTTACGTCCAAAAGATTTTCCACACCTTATACCCCCCATCCACTTCCCAAAGTATATGAGGAATAATTGTGTTCCAACGCATTGTCCATTTTCCATCCTTTGCTGTACTGAACTGCAGTATTCGATGCCCTTTCTCTTTGAAACCTGACCCTGGCTGAAGGTTGCCTCATTTAACATAGCTGTGAATGTGATACAATTTAAGTTTGGACAGACCTACAGTGCCCTCCCATAAGGTTTGGGGACAAAGACCCATCATTTATTTATTTGCCTCTGTAGCTCCCACAATTTGAGATTGTAATAGGAAAAATCACAATGTGGTTTAAAGTGAACAAAGATTTAAAAAAGCCATTTTTATACATTTAGTTTCACCATGCAGAAATAACAGCGGTGTTTATACACTGTCCCGCCATTTCAGGCACCATATGTTTGGACACTGGCTTACAGTGTTTGTAATTGCTCAGGTGTGTTTAATTGCCCTCCTTATGCAGTATAAAGAGTATCCCAGCACCTAGATATTTCCATCACCTTTGGAAACTTTTATTGCTGTTATCAACATGAGACCAAAAAGATTGTGCCCATGAAAGTCAAAGAAGCCATTTATGAACTGAGAAACCAAGAGAAGACAATCAGATCCAAACCTTTAGGCTTACCAAAAATCAATTGATTTGGAACATCATTTAGAAGAAAGAGAAGCACTGGTTAACCTTACTAATACGCAAAGGGACGGCAGGCCAGAAGGAAGACCTCCACAGCTGATGACAAAGAAGTCCTCTCTATAATAATAGAAAAACCCCCAAAACACCTGTCCGACATAACAGAAACTCTTCAGGAAATCGGCGTTGATTGGCAATGTCCACTGTCCGCAGAGACTTTATGAACAAAAATACAGAGAATACACTGCAAGTTTGCAAACCACAAGGTGTACTGCAAAAAAAGATGGCCAGGTTACAGTTTGCCTAGAAATGCTTAAAAGACAACCAACAGTTCCTGTAAAAAGCTCTTGTGGCTCAAAATGAGACGAGATTAACTTTGTATCAGAGTGATGGCAAGAAGCAAAGTATGGAAGAGAAAGGACTGCCCAAGGATCCAAAGCAACCACCTCATCTGTGAAACACAGTTGGTGGGGTTGTTATGGCCTGGGCATGTATGGCTTGCTGAAGGTACTGGCTCACTTATGCTTGCATTGATGATACAGCTGTTGATGGTAGTAGCATAATTAATTTCTGAAGTGTATATACAACAATCCTATCTGCACAAGTCAGGAGACAAATTGCCTCAAAACTCATTGTTTGGCAGTTCAATTCTGCAACAAAGACAATGATCCCAAACATATTGCTAAAGCAACAAAGAGTTTTTCAAAGCTAAAAAATGAAATACGTGATGGCCAGAGTCCAATCACCCGATCTGAACCCAATTGACCATCCTTTTATATGCTAAAGAGAAACTTAAGGTGACAAAGCCCCCAAAACAAGCATATTAAGCTAAAGAAGACTGCAATACAGCCTGGCAGAGCATCACCAGACAAGACACCCAGGAACTGGTGATGTCATCGGAAACGCAAACTTCAAACATCATTACACAAAGAATTGCAACTAAAGATGACTATACTTTCATTTACATGACATTTGCTGTTCCCAAACATTAGTGGTGCCCTGAAAATGGGGGGGACTAATGTAAAAACACTGCTGTGATTTCTACATGTGAAAACCAAAATGGTATAAAAATGGCCTTATTTAAAATCTGACAATGTGCACTTAACCACATGTGAGATTTCTTTTCTATTACAAATCTGGAAATTGTGGAGTACAGAGGCAAATAAATAAATGATGGGACTCTTGTCCCAAACAATATGGGAGGGCACTGTATTCAAGGTTCCAACACACTGCATTCCTTCACTCTCTCTGTTCCATATACATTGTACACATGACAGAAAAATTTATGCTTGTTTCTCCAGGTTTCTGTACGATGCATGGGGTAAACTCCAACTCACAAGATGGGATTTGTATCCGCCTGTCTCACTGCCTGTATATCCCAATTTGCTAACCTGTCAGTGCTTTCCTCCATGTCTCAAGATGGATGGAATTTGTGTGTTCAGAGGTAAGTCCGTATCCTAGAGCATTCAGTTTCGCACTCTCTTTAGTGGCACCCATCTGCATTTGTCCACAGGCAAATGGTGTTCACTGTGATCATCATTCCACCAATAAGTCATTTTTTTGTTTTTGCCTAGCTTCCGTATAATTTGAATCTGTGGTCCTCTGGTGCATTCTCTGATTTATAGCTTATTTTTGGACCCCAGATCAAATTAGTTAGAAATAAGCAGGGTGTCGCCAGCATTATATACTAATACTCATACAAGTGAATCCCTTACCCTTTGGTACACTTTTGTACTTGGCCATTCCTTTGATATTTTTTTCCTGTACGATAATTCTGAAATAATCCAGAGATTTCGTCTGCCTAATCTATCACTTCATGCCTGTGACCAAATACTTTCGGTGCTCTGGTATTGAAGCCTTGAGAGAAGACTGGGAATAGATCAATATTCCACTTGTTATCTCCAGAGTCGCCATGCCTGCTCCTAAAATAACGTGAATAAATGCTTAATATAAATGATGCTCTAACCTCTTAATATATGGGTTGTAACTCTCCTTCTTTCAAACAGCTTCTACTAATTGCCACCCAGAAGAGAGTTAGTTCACTCTAAGTAAGTGACTCCGTTAATTATTGTGTGTACCCTAAAGTGAACCAGTGGCCCCCTTTTACGGAGTTTTGTAATTGGCCATCCCCCCCTTGAATTTCTGTTTGTCACCAATTGTAATACCGTTGCATAAATTGCTTCTATGATTGTGGACCCCCTGGTTTGATAATTAGTGTGCATACATTTAATATAATTGCTACAAAACTAATTCAAAGTGAAACTGATTTAATTGTATGTTTGGAATTGTTGAGGTAAAGAATGGTGTTCTGAAAATGGCAGTGGCAGCTGAATATTTGTTAATATTTTAAAATATTTTAATATTTTTTAAAGGAAAGTAATTGATAAACTATCAAAAAAGATTACAAAGCTCTATTTAACAAGTTATAGCGTAATAGAGTGATACAGTGTGGAAAGCTGGTCATCTTGGTCAACTTGCCCACACCGGCCTACAATGTCCCAGCTACACAGGCCAGCTAATAGTTTGAATTAAATAAATCTGGCAATTTACTGTAACAACAGGAAAGGAACTTTGGCTAGATTGTAATTGATTTCACTGCATGCTTGAAAGGTGACCTAGGCTACCTGGTGAATCCATTGAATGTAGTTATTTATAGCTGGAATAATGACCAATCCAGAGTTTCTAACTGTATGTGTGTATTTTATTTGTTGCTTAACACATGAATGAAATTGCATGGAAACCATACCAACTGCCCACAGCAATATACTGCAACAAAATATGATATCTAAAAAATCTTGTTTTCACTCAACAAAATGAAATAACCATTGATTTTGTCATTTTTTTTGTGAAAGTAAGCTAGAATAATGTGAAACTGGAAGTGGTGTTGGCTATTTTTCAAATTGATATTTTAACAAAACGCAGCCATGTCAATTCATATCTGGTAAGATATATGTAATTGATACTGTAAAAAAATCACTTGTACGCATTTTTAGGAAATATCCAGCAGCTTTTAGTGTATTTTCAATTACTTTTCACAAGCTAAAAAAGATCATCAGTGAGAAAACGTGACTTTCTCTCTTCATCAACCTTACCAGGCTCAGTATATCGTCCACATTTTGTTTTTATTTTCAGCATCTCAACGTTTTTTGTCATATGCCTACACTTATTTTTATCTTCAACTCCAGCCACACTACAAGCTAAAAGAACAATCACCCTGGAAAAGACTAGTATTAATCTGGCTGCAGTTGTAGCAGAAACGTTAGTCTTGGGATTCAGCAGGAGCCCGTGAGTACTTCAACGTTGCATTTAGGCACAAAATGCTTGAGGTATACTCATTGGAACAGGCGGCATCTCTGGAGAGAAGGAATGGGTGACGTTTCCGGTCGAGACCCTTCTCTCCAGAGTGCTGCCTGTCCCACTGAAGTTACTCCAGTTTTTTTTGTATCGATCTTTGGTTAAACCAGCCATCTGCAGTTACTTCCTTTACTCAGCATTCATTTTGCTGTTTAAACAATACATTAAAGTCACGGTTGATTGGATTTTTATAAAATCAATTATTGCATAATAACATTATTCCTCAAAACAAATGAGCATAAAACACAAATTACTGATTTTCCCCCCCCCCCAAAAAATCCAGTTTTGCTCACCACCTTGTCCGGGTATCTCCCTGCCTCTTCTACGAAAGAATCGACATATTCCCATCTTTGCCCTCTTAATCCAACTCAGCACTCATAAAAACAAAACCAGAATGGAAAGCAACTCATCCTTGAAACCACTACCTATGAGAGAAGGTGGGTAATGCTATTCAGAAAAAGTGCCATATTCCATGGTTTTTTGTGAAATAATAACATTTAACTATCTTTTGAGAATGACGCTAATCTTAATAAAACCAGGGTTTGAAATTACTTTATGTTTGTGCCAAACAAAATCATGTCAGATTTTTTTTTATTCAGATTGCCTGTGGAAGTTATCTTAAGAAATAATGTAATTTTCTTTTTTTTTAATAATCATCTTTGTTTTCCTACTAAAGCACTCTCAAAGTCTTCTGAATTCGTATCGGGAACCTTCCCCAAGACCACAAACATTCCACTGAAAAAAGATGCAATTTCAGCAGATTTGGGCCATATAAATGACAGTGGCCCAGGTATGTTGCATGTCAATTTTAATGAGTATTATTTTCCTCATACTTTTGAGTGGCTATCTTCCTAAAATTTTTTGTATCATTGCAAAAGGTTGTATCCTCCAAATCCATAGAATTTTAAAATGTTTGGAAATACTCAACCATCGGGCAGCATCTATGGACAAGAAGTTTTAGTCAATGTTGTAGATTGATGAACTTTCAACGTAACACCTCAATTTAGGAATGTTCACCTGAATTTTTGTCTTGTGTAAACTAAGACTTTGTGACTGCCCCTGTTATTAAGATTTCAGATCGGAATGCTCCACTAAATTGTGCGACTAGATATTCAAGAACAATGCTTCATTTTAAAAAAAAATTACAAACAGAGATGTCTGCTATTATATAAATTATGAATGTTTTTATGTGATTTTACCATGATTTATATTATTTATATTTGATATCAACGCAATTTGTAATGTAATCGTGCCCATTGTCTGGACCTTGAGTCGTAATAAAGTTATTATTATTATTATTATTATTATATATAAACGTTTACATCAGTAAAATCAGATGTTATTTTACATTATCTTGATCAAGAGCAACATTAATCTTGCCAATTTCTGAATTTTTGAATATTTTGCTTTGATGTTTCTAACTAATTGCCTACAAAATTTGGAGAACAGAAGGTGCTGCTGTAATATGAAAAAAAAAACAGTTAAACATACAGAATAATTGCAATATATAAATTAAAAAAACAAAGTGCTTTTTGTTTTGCTTGATCGTACACTATCCCAATAGCAACCAAAAACGTTCCACATAACTGTCTACACAACGAAAGGTTATTGTTGAATATTAGTATAATATAAGCCAGGCATTTATAATAATAATGCAATGGAACAAGGGCCAATTAATGAATTCATTGAATATAGCAGCCAACATTAGCAAATTTATGCTGTAACCGATGTCTAGACCATAAATTTAATAAATCATAAATTAACGTAGAATTGCTTGCAACTGATTTGTTACTAGACAATAGGTGCAGCAGTAGGCCATTCGACCCCTTCAAGCTAGCATCGCCATTCACTGTGATCATGGCTGACATCCACAATTAGAACCCCGTTCCTGCCTTCTCCCTGTATCCCTTGAACTGCTATCTTTAAGCGCTCTATGTAACTCTCTCTTGTAAGCATCCAGAGAATTTGCCTCCACTGCCTTCTGAGGCAGAGAATTCTGCAGATTCACAGCTCTCAGGGTGAAAAAGTTTTACTTCACTGGAATAACGGGTATATCAGTCTATCATTAAATATAACAATACATTAATGTATTGTGCAGAGAAACAAATGAATGGACTAAAGGGCCTGTCCCACTTGGCAATTTATTCGGCGACTGCCGGCGTCATTGACTGACATATCAGGGTCGCCAAAAGATTTTGAACATTTCAAAAATCCAGCGGCGACAAAAAAAACTGTTGTGACACTTGAGGAGGGTAACACTGCGCGTCAATACGTCACCACGCCACGACTTTTTCGGTGATCTGTTCTTCAGTCAATGATGCCGAGAGATGCCGAAAAAATCGGCAAGGGGGACATGCCCTTAAGTGAACATAATAAAACAGTGAAACATACGGCACACCAGTGAGTTAGTAAAGCAGGCACAGAAAGTCAAAGGAGCACGTGCTAAAGAAACGTCTCAACGCGAAATGTACACCCATTCCTTCTCTCCAGAGATGCTGTCTGGCCCGCTGAGTTACTCAAGCATTTTGTGTGTATCTCCAGGAGAGCAATGTCTGAGTATCGGGTCTGGCAGCTGAAGCAAGTAAGATATTTTTTCTCTTTGGAGTAGCTATGGAGCTCTGTTTGTATAGTTCCAGGTAGGAGGAGGAAAGCAATTTTTTATCCCATCAATTTTTGCAGTGGGAACTGGAGGGAAGGCAAATGTCACAATTTAGTAAGAGCCGGGCCAGCAGGCCCAGTAGCTGGCATACCCGCGAGTTTTTAAAGCAGCTGATTTGGAGAAGTTAATTTTGTCTGGAGATGGGAGCAAATAAAGAGGAATTTTGTTGTGAACTGAAGCTTGACAGAAGGGGAGGCGAGGTAAAATGTATCTGGCTCGGCCCAGTAAATATTAGGCTTAGTATGCAAATACATCACCCGGATTGTCATCGGGCAAGAAGGAAAATTGGTGCAATTATATCACATTGTTGCATAAAGAACACAATATTTTGACGTTAAAGTGATTAGGGGTACAAAGGAAACTGATAATAGTGACTAATGGGAGATCTCCAAACTCATGGGCAGCACAGTGGCGCAGCGGTAGAGTTGCTGCCTTAGAGCGCCAGAGACCTGGGTTCGATCCTAACTAGGGGTGCTTGTCTGTAAAGAATTTAATACGTTCTCTCTCCCCGTGACCTGCGTGGGTTATCTCCGGTTTCCTCCCACACTCCAAAGACATACAGGTTTGTAGGGGCTAATTGGTTTGGTAAAATTGTCCCTAGTGTGTGTAGGATAGTGTTACTATATGGGGATCGCTGGTCGGCGTGGACTTGGTGGGCCAAAGGGCCTGTTTCCGCGCTGTATTTCTAAACTAAATTAAACCATATTGCTGACTGGTAAGAACCTCAAAGTGCATTGACAGCTAACTGATTATAAATTGTTGGTTTGCAGAAAATTAGAATTAGATGATATGCCAAGATTTATTTACTGCAATGCATGTCCAAAAACACAGTTGCATGAAACCAAATACAATGGCCTTCAAATGTTTAAGATATTTTTAATATTGAATCTTCTGTTGAGGATAAATAACTTAATTTTTTGTAGAGTTTCTTGTGCATCAGATTCAGAAGAAAAAAATCAAAGTTGGATCCCTTCTCCTGTATTTGGAGCTTCTGCTTCCTCTGATTTTGAAGTAAGTAGATTAATTTTGCTTAAATCAAAGCATTTTCAATCACACAAATGCATGTACAAAATCTAAAGACGTGCTCTTATTTTGCTCTTGGATCCTCAGGCTAAAATTAATCAATTCCTTGAGCAATCTAAACTGGGGGAACCAAAAACAAAAACACATTGAATTGAAGACTGATGCAACCTCTCCAAACCTGTCCAACAAGATGGGAAAAAGGAAAAAAATGGAAGATGAGAATGATTCTGCCACAGATGGTGAAAAACCTTCATTTAATAAGGAAAATTTCCCTTCAACATTAGAGAAAGGTGGTTCTCTGGACGATAATCTTGACAAACCCTTGGACTTATCTGACCACATCTCTGGTAGTCGATTGGAAGATAGAAGTCATGGAAAAGATGCAGTGGGAAATAATTCAATTAAAGTTTCTCAGCCAGAATCTATAAGACCAAGTTTGAAGACCACCAATTTCCGAAGAGCTTGTAATGGTTTAACCAAGGATTCTCAAGGTGGTGCTTATCTACAAGAAAACTTTGGGCAATCACGTTCTGCAAAATTGCACGATGTTCAAGCGGGAAGTGCAAAAAGTAGAGTCGACAGAGATTCATCTGATAACCAAGATTCTCCTAGAAACTTCACTCAGAATGAACAATGCTTTAGTGACTTGAAGGTTGGTGTTCGTGAATTTATGTAACATTCCCTCTAGCAATTAGCAGTCTTTGGCGCCTGCATAACACCAGCTAAAGAACACTAAAAGCATACATTTAACACATACTATAAAACAACAGATTCCCCACGTTCTCACTGTGAGGATCAATAAAGTCTAATCTTCTCTCATTAGGTCGGGACAGATAGACTCCCACATCGGGCTGGCGGCTTGGAGGGAGCCATTGCTGGTGCCAACCCGCCACCAAGGAGAGATGCACGGGAATCATCTGCCTTTATTCCGTCTCTTAATCCCCTAATCTAAACAAAATTTATCGAAACAAAGTCTCTTAGTCCTGTAATCTAAACACAGTCTCTAAATCCTCTAATCCAAACAAAGCATACCTTGAGTGAAAAAGTACAGCCAATTTATATACAGGATGAATCTGTTGGGCTCCTACTCTGGATACAAGGAGACGGGGAACTTGTGATTTCCCATTAGAGGACACAAATTAGATCAGGGATAATTGAGCCAGGTTAGTCTAGATGGTGGCAGTAAAAATACTTTATTCTTCCCTGTCCCAAATAGAGGATGCTCCAGGAAAACATATTTGAAAGGAGCGGTGACAAATGCTTCAATTCAAGGGTTCCATCACAGGTCAAAATATGAAAGTGGGACACTTGCAGTAGGAGCTGTAATTCAGCATAAAATTTGACCAAATATCATTAGTGTGGATAAAAATACGTGATTCATGATATCTAGTCAATTTTTGGAGCCATAAATCACACAATGGTGATTTTATTTAATTTTTGGTTTGCTACGGTAAATGAGTATTTTGCTTCTTCTAAAAAAAAGTTGTATTTCAAGAGCCGAGTTTTTGATTGTCATATATACTAACAGTGGAACAATGAAATACTTTTTGGAACTTAACAACCCTTTGATGCAATAGCGCATATAATATTCAATAAATTAATAACTATAATGCTAGGGAATGGTGCAAAACAGAAGTCTATAGTGCTATGAAAACGCATTCTTTAGAAGATCACAGTTGCTGAGGTTAGTGTGTAGTCTTCAAGAGCCTGATTATTGGGAAGAACCTCCGCTTGTACCTGATGGATAAGGTTTTCAGGCTACACCTGGATGACAAGAGTGGAAATGTGAGAGTGGCCAGGGTGTTGTGGGTCTTTGATGATATTTGCTGCTTTTTTGAGACATCATTTCCTGTGGATCCCTTTGGTGGGGAGGTCAGTACCTACGACGGATGGGCAGTGTTCATCACTCTCTGTAATCCAATTTGCCAAACCAGGCTGTGATGGATCAGTACGTTTCCTGCCCAGCACCTGTGGAAATGTAATAAGAGTATTTATCAACATACCAAATCTCCTCAATCGTCTGAAGGAAGTAGAGGCCTTGATGAGCTTTCATTGTGGTTGCATTGAAGTGCTGGGCCCAAGACAGATCTAGAGAAATATATTAGCCCAGGATCTTGAATCTTTTCACTCTCTCTGTTGACCTGTCAATGAAGACAGGTTCCAAAGTGCTTTAAATTCAATGAACTATGTTGCAGTTGTGTACAATTATAAAAGGAACCATGGTGGCCAATTTATGCTCAACGTAATGAAAACTTCCTTGCAAGATACAATATTCTCCTTCCCCATATTATGAATGCCTGACCTACGTATGAACAGGTTCCCAGAACATTATTACATTCAAAAGATAAACTTGCGAACGTATGTTCATTTTCATAGACAGCAGAACTTTTTCTCCCCCCCACCCCCTTACACTATTTGTAAGTGTTCTTTCTTACCAGTCATATGTCTATTTTATGCCATTCATTACACTAATGTGGAGGCATGGTTCCCATATTGAATGACTTTTGTGTATTTTCCGACATGGATAATATTGATTGTTGAACATTTTTAATCTATTCATTGCCCAGATGAAGTGCCTGCTTTGAGCGCTATTAAGGTACAACAAGCATTTAACCAGTTTTTCTATCCACAGATGGTATCTGTACTGCTGAATATTTCTACATTTTGTTCATTTTACATCTCGTATTATGATGACACTTTCATTGAACAGTACAGTACAGGAGCAGGCACTTCAGTTAATATTTGGCTTTATTACAATTTTATTGTGAAATGAGTTGATTTTTGTATTTTAAAACTTCTTTTTCTCTTTCTTAAAACAACGCCACATTCTTGTCTCAGGATTTTGAATTCGAAACTCCAAAAATGAAAAATTCCATAACTGCATCC
Source organism: Okamejei kenojei (assembly GCA_035221665.1). Taxonomy (NCBI): domain Eukaryota; kingdom Metazoa; phylum Chordata; class Chondrichthyes; order Rajiformes; family Rajidae; genus Okamejei; species Okamejei kenojei. Next base: position 18,906,795 of record CM069134.1, read on the forward strand.
AAGGAGTCTACCTCAGTACTTCAGCGGAATCCCTGTGCATCTGCCGTAGGTTAGTTTTCCTTGGATTCAGCAGCATCCGTGTAATTCTCACATCACCCTATTCTCGCTTGCAATAGATATGCTTATTAGGTGCATGAAATGATGTGCCTCTTGATCATTTTCAGGGAGAAATACTGAAAACATTCAGTGGAGCATAGATCCAGAAGCAGACTTCTCTGATTGTCAGATGGACAGTTTAGAACTGGACTTGAAGGTACCTTATATCATTTAAAATTATTTATTCTTATAGGATTGCTGGCTCATTCTTATTTAGTAGAATAGAATTTTAAAGCATGGAAGGAGATGTCTAGCTCTTTATTGGGGCAACACAAGACTAAACCCATAGCCTTGTTCTCTCCTCAGACTCTTGCAATCTATTTCATTTCAAATATTGTTATTTACTTTTCTAAGTGGAGAAGGTTTTGATAGCTTTTCCTCTTGCTTATTATTGATCACCCGAATAACACAATTCATAGCCAAGAAAGCAGGGGAATCGTCTACTTCCACACTATCACCTAGATAAGTGGCTTACGCCTGGGTGCACTGGGCCCCTCAATGCTTGTGATTGAGAGGGAGTATAAAGTAAAGGAACCTAGAGTGCAGGAGTTTCTGCCTCTCAATTGCTCAAGTAGGGGGCATACTTATTTGGATGAGAGTTGGTGCTGCTAGCTAGATGAACTGTGTGTGTGTGTGTGTGTGTCATTCACAAAGGTGACCTACGAATGCTCCAGTTTCCTCCCATGTCACAAAGATGTGTGGGTTGGAGGGAGGTTCGCCCCATTGGGGTGGAGTGGAGTTGATGGGATTGCGAAGAGGAGAAAATAGAAGTATTTAAGGATTAATTGGGTGCTTGATCGTTGGTGCATTCTCAATAAGCCAAAGGGTCTGTTTCTGTGTTGTATGATTCAATGCCTCTTTATTTAAAAAGGGGAGCTTAAAAACTACAGGCTACTTTCGCATCTGTTGTGAGGAATATGTTGGATGCTATTATTAAAGATATTCTTGTCGGGCACTTGAGGGAAAAAGCCGAGGTAATCAGGAAAAGGCAACTTGGTCTAATGAAAGACTAATAATGTTTGACCAATTTTTTTGGATTTCTTTGAAAAAAGAACATAGAGTGGAGCCAGTGAATATAGTCTCCATAGATTTCCAGAAGCAATTGTTCAAGTGTCACATCAAAGCTGAATGCAGAAAATGAAAGCACACGCTGTCGAGGGTAGCAATGAGGCCTAATCGAAAATGGGGAGCAAGCATGGATTGCCTTCTGGTTGTAAGGGTGAAACAAGTGACATGCACAATGAAGCAGAGCTGGGGTCTCACTACTTTGCAATTTATGTAAATACACAAGATGAAGGCTACCAAGGGACCTGAACCAAAACAACACCTGTCTGTCCTCCAGAGATGCTGCCTGACCTGCTGGGTTACTCCATTACTTAAAAAAAAAAATGAAACCAGCATCTGCCAGTTCCTTGTATCTACATATGGCCACCCAAATATAGTTTGCTAACTTTGCTGGTGCAAAGATAAGGTGCTGAGGAGGCGGGCAATGGCGATAATAGATAAAGTGGGAAGGCAAAGATCCGGTATTTTGAGTAAAATATAGGTAAATCTGAAATGATCCATTTTGGCAGGGAAACTATGAAGTATTTTATCTAAGGGGTTGGTGATTACATAGCTCTGAAAACCAGAAGGATTTGTGTGACCTTGTGCATTATCTGCAAATTTCTAAAAGCGCCATTGAAGACCAACACACTGCTGTTGTTTACTGCAAGGGGGAAATTAATCCAAATGTAGGCAGTTGTGTTGTTATATAGGACATTGGTGAAACCACAAGTGATGTACTGTGAAGAACATTTTGGTCTCCTTATTCGGGAACAAATGAAAATGTATTGGAAACAGTTTATTGATGTTTTACTTGACTAATATCTCAAATGGGTGGATTATCTTTTGAGAAAACTAATGGACAGGACAAGGCTTGTATATCCTAGAATTTAGATGTGTGAGGAAGGGTTTGATTGAACATATGAGATCCTGAAGTGTCTTAACAGAGAGGATGTGGGAGGACATTAATCTTTCTTGTGGGTAGAATCATGTGCCAGGAATTGCCCATTTTTAAGACAAATTGCAGCTTTTCCCATTGGGTAATATTTATTTTAAACTTCCTCAAAGGGTAGTCGTAGCAGTGTTCAGTCTTTAAATATTTTTAAGGAAGACGTAGATATATTTTTGATAAAGGAGAGCATATAAGCTTAATGGACTGTGGGGGAATGCAGAGTAGAAGTTACAATCAGGTTAACCATGATCTTCCCAAATGGTAGATCAGGCTTGAGCCCAGGCACCCTGCTCCTGCTTCAGGTTTGGATGGAAAGATTACTTGGAGATCCCTAATTTTTAATAAATAATGAGGTAAATTAGTTACAAAGTTCTCTCGAATCTTAAAGACAAGCAGTGCCAAATTTCAAGTGATGAGGTCTTTGGCAGCATCAGCAATTTGTTACAGTGGGTGAGGCAGTAAGGGAAGAGTTTAATTTACAAAAGTTTGAAGAAATGGTACTTTTCGTTCAAAAATGTTGGAAACCATTGAATTGTATGGACTGAGAAAGACTTGTCTCAGTGATTAATTGCTTTCAGTTAATGTTATGCGAGACCACATTAAGGCCTGTTGTGACTAGCACAATAAGAAAAACACGTCCGACATCTTGTAAGTAAGGTTTAATCTCACTCCCCAACGGAAACTTCTCGAAGGTTCACCTGACCTCAATCACGGGCACAGGCATTTATATTAAAGGGGCAATGGCATTGATATTACATGTATATCACATCTCCCCCTTTACTATATTTACAATTCTCTCCCCTTCCCTTAAATTACCTCTTCAACGTTGGTCAAAACTAATAACTTGAATCTTTAATACATTTAACGTGGATAAAGTACTCCAAATAACACAAGTGCTCTTTATACTACAAAACTATTAAATAATTGCCCAACAATTTTACATAACAAGTCCGAGTTGGGGTTTTGACAATCGCCCACTTCTCGTGCAAGTCGTATTTCCAACTCGTTCTGTGTCGTTATTTCTGTTGTGTGCGAGAACCTTGTGATGCGGCCTGTGATTGTTCTCTTGAGTTGGGAGACTAGCTCCTTCTGGGAGAGGGGTTCCTCCTTGTGGAGAGTGTTCGCACTTGTCTGCTGCGTGTTGCCAGGGCATGGCTCAGCTGCTTCGTGCGGCAGGTCGTATGTCCTTCCTGTTTCTGCGGAACTCCGTACCGCTCGGTGTAGAGATGACGTAGCTCCGAGGTGAGGAAGGCAGGGTTTCTCTTGCAATCCGGCCTCTTTGCCACTCGGTTGGTTTGGCATGAATACCACACCTGTTGTAGTTGTTCCAGGCGCGGCAGCGGCTTGGCGCTGCCTTCCCATTGAAGTATGGCTGCCTGTTTTTCTTGCCGGACGGCAGTTGTGGTCCCATGGGAGGGACCATGAGGCAGTAAGAGTGATAGAGGCGATGGCAATTTGCTTCTTAACAGTCTACTGTTCAGTAACTGTGATGGGGCATAGCCGCCTGTCCGTCAAGGGGGCGTGTGTTTGCGGTATTCGAGGATGGCATACAATTGGGTCACGGCCGCTGCATTTGGCTTTCCTCATAATACTTTTTATAGTTTGCACACAGCGCTCGGATCTCCCGTTGCTCTGTGGATATATGGGACTTGAGGTGACATGGGCAAATTCCCAGCATTCTGGAACCTACGAAACTCAGCACAGACGAATTGTCTCGCATTGTCTGTCATTTAACCAAGTCAGGAATATGCCATTCCGGGCAACATGCCGTTCATCTCAGGTATCACCGAATGTGAGTCATGTCCATCAGTTGTGCTATTTCTGGGTACTTTGGAGTAATAGTCACTACAAGCAAAATGGTCAACTCCTATCCAGATGGAAGATGTCTGCGCCGACCTTAAGACCAAGGTCTGCTGGGGTTGAAGTGTGGATGGAGCGGCTCGCTTGCTTGTTGCCTTTTTTCTGGTCGCCTGGCATATCGAGCAATTTCCCACAGTGTCCTCAATCTGTGCATTCATTCCGGGCCACGTAAATAAATTGCGGGCTCGTTGTTTAAGATTTTCACTACTCCCAGATTGCGATCATGCAGCGCGTTCAGCATCTTGCCTTCGAATGCTTTGGGGGACTTCAATTCGGTTTTCCCTCAAGACTACTCCATCGTCTTCAACCAGCTCATTTGGTATGTATGAAACGGAGTCAAGTCCGAGGGCAGATCACGCCTGTTACTAGGCCAACCTTTTGTAATGTACTCGCACAACAGTGTTAGGGTTCGATCTTTTTTTGTTTCCGCTTTGAACTGCGCTAGGGCGCTCGTCTGACATGTGTTAGGATCGCTTCTACAGCATGAATCACGTTCGGCAATGCAGTGTACTCTTCCGCAGGCGTGTTTGCACGGGCAGCCGGCTCAGGGCATCGGGGACAAACATTTCACGTTCTGGCTTCCACTGTATTTCAGGTCGTACCGTAGCAGGTGCATTCGCATGCGCTGGAGTTGGGGCTTAATTTGTGTAGCGGCTTGGCGAGCAAGCCTACTAATGGCTTGTGGTCAGTAAAGATTACTGTGCGCTGACCAACAATGAAGTCATGAAACTTTCTGCATGCGTACAATATGGAGCACAGCTCCTTCTCTATAGTCGCATAGTTGCGCTCAGCCGCGTTCACACGTCGTGGTAAGCATATGCAACAGGTCTCTCGTCTTGCATCAGGGACCGCTCCAAATCCGCTGTTGGAAGCGTCTGTGGCAATTGAAGCGGGCGCTTTCACATCGTACAGTTTGAGTATCGGTGGCGAAGTGAGAAGACATATCAGCTTGTCTACTGCCTTCTGTGCTTCTGCTCAAAATGCCACGCTATTCCCTTTTCTGTTAGCGTCTAAGTGGGGCAGTGATCTCCGAAGCTTCGGAATAAACTTGGCCATGTATGTCACCATCCCCAAACGTTGCACTTCAGCCTTGTTTGTCGGGTATGGCATTTGTAGCATGCTGCTGACACGAGGGATGGGGGGGGGAATTTTTTGGGGGGGTTGAAACGCCTGCTTGCGAAGATGGACGTGTCCCACATATTCAATCTCATTGAGCGCATTACCGACTTTCGGGTGATTGAGCTTTAGGCCGGACTCTTTCACCCGCTCAAGTAGGGCTTTCACCCTTGCTCATGTTGTGCCATGTTCACACCCCAAACGAGAATGTCGTCAACAACTATCTCCACCCCTATCTAAATCGCCAAAAACTCTTCCTGCATTGCCCCGCTGCCAAATCTCACTTGCGGATGAGATTCCAAATGGAAGCACGAGGTATCGGTATCTCCCAAAGGGAGTATTAAATGTGGTCAGACGCGAGCTGTCATCACTCAGTGGGAATTGCCAGTACCCACTTGTAGCGTCAAATTTCGAGAACCATTCTGCATTTGGCATGCGGGCTGCAATGTTCTCGAACGTCAGCTCGGGATAATGCTCCCTACGAATGACGCAATTGAGGTCACGTGGGTCAAGCATATGCGGACTTCGCCATTAGGCTTGCTAACCCACATCATTGAATTCACCCCAATCCGTCGTTCGCTCACGGGCTTTATGACTCCCAAGCTTTCCATACGCTCTAATTCGGCTATGACCTTATCCCTGATCTATAGGGGATAGTGCGGGGCGGGTTTTGCTTAGGTTGCACGTTCTCTTGCAGCGCTATGTTGTACTCATGTCTTTTTAGCCTTCCCAAGCCCTTGGAAAATCTCGCGGTTTTCCTCAATGATCCTCGCAGTGTATGAAGGTCTGCACTCACGCCATCAACCGCCTCCTTTCGCACAAGAAGCCCTAACTTTCACACGTTAGTTTCCCACATATGGGTTTTCACATTCCCCCTCACTATTTGAAAGACAAACCCTGTGCTCTTTCTTGCCCTACTTTGATGTTCCCTTTTGCCTGCCCCACAGCTTCATTGTATGTCCAGAGTATGACCTCAGTGTCACGTTTCGTGTTCAGTAAGCAAGACCAGTCTTTCTGAACAAGTGCTCTGGCAGGTGTCCACTTGAGCTCCAGAGTCAAGTTTGAACTCAATTGTTGACATTGTGATGCTGCACATCTGTCCCCATTCACGCGTCGACTCAATCACAGCGTCAGTTCACGGTGTCAATGTAGAACACAATCAAACATCGTCGTTCCATGGCTCAGGCAGCGGTGAAGGGTTCATCTTGAACTCTACGTCGCGGCGCGGGCGACGTCACGGCTCAGTCCCGGCCTTTTGTTTGATTAGCCGGTCATGTTGTCGGGGACGTGGGCGGCTGTTGGGCGCTCTATTTATCGGGGGATCTGGAAAGATGTCCAATCTATCCGCAGGTATAACATTCATGTACTGAGAGAAGCAGGGCAGTGAGTTGCTTTTATTATGCCTGCGGGTGCATGACCGGCAGACGTATCCGTACCAGAATCACCGATTTCTGTCTGTGTTGTCTGGGTCCGCGAATCCCTGCCTCGGACCCATGGCCGACTGGCGCTGTCCAGTTTCATCACGTAATCAACAATCTCTCGTTGTGTCGCTGGCAGTTGGGGCAATCTGCTTCATCTGTTCGGCTGCTGCTTCAGCTATCAGACACATGTCACTGCATTTTTTTCCATGTTAATCATGCATTGTAGTATTTTTTCCCGGAGTGGCTGCTGCTGATGCCGCAGACAATTCTGTCTCGCAGCAATGAGTCATGGATAATGCCAACCCCTCGCAACTCTTGGCTAAAGGGGGTCAAGAGCTTCACTGCAAGTCAGGGGGAGTAGCTGGCGAGAAGGACCTCTCCCCCTCGCCGCTGTTTTTTATTACGGGGTATTAAAGATATCCATTCTTTAATCGAGACAGTCTAAAGTTCTTTTTGGTTCACAGTAATGTCTGAAACTTATTCTTCAGCGGTTGTATTTTGTCAGTTTCCTCCTGGCAAACTCAAAGGTCTCATAAATAGACCCTGAGCTGCCGGCCCGGCTACGTGGAGGAATGTTGCACACCGAAATCTTAATCTGGTTTATTTGTCAGTTCTGTTGCCGCCTCGTACAGCCGTGGAATGCCCGTATCCAGTCCTTATAATTCTTGGCCAAGTTTCCTTCCTGGAGAGTGGTCCCGGAGGCTTGAGTCCTGCCTTCTTTTCTTTATTTTTTTTTACTTTGACACCAGTAATGTTCGAGACCACATAAGGCCCTGTTGTGACTAGCACAAAGAAAACACGTCCGACATCTTGTAAGTAAGGTTTAATCTCCACTCCCAACGGAAACTTCTCGAAGGTCACCTGACCTCAAATCACGGGGCACAGGCATTATATTAAAGGGGCACTGGCATTTTATATTACATGTATATCACAGTTAAGATCTTCATATCACTTTAAGTGGGTGTATAACTTTTTTGTTCCCTTTTTTATTTGGTAAATAAAGCCAGTAGGTATATGTGCAAAGGAACTGCAGATGATGGTTTAAACCAAAGATACACACAAAATGCTGGAGTGACTCAGCAATCAGACAACATTTCTGGAGAAAAGGAATAGGTGACGTTTCTGGGCGAGACCCTTCTTCAGTCTAAAGACCTGAAACATGACCTATTCCTTTTCTCCAGAGATGCTGTCTGACCCGCTGAGTTACTCCAGCTCTCTGTGTCTAAAGCCAGTAAGTACATGCCCTTTGCTATCCATATGATATTTGCAAATAATTCTGACCGTAGATAAAAGCAGATTATGCTTTTCTGAAAGTTATGATTTGCATGCAAGAAAATCTCATTTGGGTAAGTTAATACATTATCCACAAGTTGTTTCCTGTCACTTGTGCCGCTGAGCAGAGCTGGGATAGTAGGACTGTAAGCGGTCCGCGGTGTTAAGGCAGGAAAGTTGGTCAATTAAAAAAAAAATGTGACCATAAAATTCTGTTGATTTTATTTTTTGTGGTACATTTAACTAATCTCAAATTCAAAATTGTATTTAGCTCACCACCCCGCCCTCAAACAATAGGAATGTGAAATACAAACAAAGGCTGGTTATTTGGTATCCATGGAGAGAGAAATGTTATCAATATTTCAGGTGGTTGATGGTCTGAGGGAACATTATCAGCTTGAAACATTAACTGTATCTCTCTCCACAGATGTACCACTGATCTGCCACGTCAGCGCCTATACTTCCAAGCATCGGCAGTAAACATAATTGTCCAGGAGAATTGTGTAGAAGACTTATTAACTGGTCTAAATGAGATTTTCATCTGTGGCAGCCATTTGTTTTCCAGAAAACCCAAGTGTAGTTAAAGCTCTAGTCCTGTACTTCTTGTGGTCATCAGATGAATTGAGAAGGAGTAAGACCTCTTTGACAATGGAATAATAGCTGTATTTTGCATTCATTTTCATTCATTATAATCATAGAAGGCTCTGATTGAATATTAATTATTATAAACAGCCCATCAAACAACTGGGGTCAAATACACCAGACATGGATTGCACCTTCGTGAGTGAGAGCATGTTGTTGAAAACTAAAAAGCGAAGAACAGACCTGTCAATGCCTGGTAAGTAATAAAGATTTGTGATTATTTTTGTCTGATTATTTCCAGGCTAACTTTGCTATAAAACACGCAATGTTCTATGATTTAGTTTGCAATTGGAAATATAAAATTCACATTTCACTTTCTAACTTTCATTTGTGTCTTTCAAACAACATACAATGTGATTTGATTATTGATATCAACTGTGAAAGGGGCACATAAGGTGCTTGCACTGATTGCAACAATAAAGATAAATATTACCCAAGACAGTTGCTAGGTACACCGAGACATTGTAAAAATTATCCTATGGCATTTAGGACTGAGATGAGGGAAAAAGTTTCACCCAGAAAGTTGTGAATCTGTGTAATCTCTGCCACAGAAGGCAGTGGAGGTCAATTCACTGGATGTTTTCAAGAGATGGTTAGATAAAGCTCTTGGGGCTAAAGGAATCAAGGGATATGGGGGATAAAGCAAGAATGGGGTACTGATTTTATCATGATCATATTGGATGGTGCTGGCTCGAAGGGCCCGAATGGCCTACTCCAGCACATATTTTCTATGTTTCTATGGTAGTAATTCTCAGCAACTGGGATAAACTTCAGCCAAGCAGGCTGAAATATTGAGAGAATTGTAATATGGCTACTTTGACATGGATGATTTTTAGTTTTGAAATTTGCGGTTAACCTTGTCTCAACAATTTTGGGAACAGTATTCCATTATTATTAACCTTTTGAGTAAGGTGCACAATTTATTCAGGTATATCACCTATTTGATCAATGTACTGAAGTAAGACCATGATCAAGTAAACTTGCAGAACTGGAGATTACAGTTTTATCCCTAAATCTATTTTTTGTAACCTACTGAATGAATATCTAAATGGTGTCAAGTTGGGAAAAGGGAAGTGCAACGGGATCTGGGGGTCCTTGTTCATCAGTCGATGGATGAAAGTAAGCATGCAGGTTACAGCAGGCAGTGAAGAAAACAAATGGCATGTAGGCCTTCACAACAAGAGGAGTTGAGTATAGGAGCAAAGAGGCCCATCTGCAGTAGTACAGGCCCTAGTGAGACCACACCTGGAGTTTGTGTGCAGTTTTGGTCTCCAAATTTGAGGAAGGACATTCTTGCTATTGAGGGAGTGCAGCGTAGGTTCACAAGGTTAATTCCCGGATGGCGAGACTGTAATATGCTGAGAGAATAGTGGTTGGGCTTGTTTACTCTGGAATTTAGAAGGATGAGAGGGGATCTGATTGAAACATATAAGATTATTAAGGGTTTGGACACGCTAGAGGCAGGAAACATGTTCCCGGTGTTAGGGAGTCCGGAACCAGGACCACAGTTTAAGAATAAGGGTTAAGCCATTTAGAACATAGATGAGGAAACACTTTTTCACACAGTTGTGAGTCTGTGGAATTCTCTGCCTCAGACGGCGTGAGGCCGGTTCTCTGGATACTTTCAAGACAGAGCTACATAGGGCTCTTAAAGATAGCGGAGTCAGGGGATATGGGGAGAAGGCAGGAATGGGCTACTGATTGTGGAATGATCTGCCATGATCATATTCAATGGAGGCGCCGGCTCGAAGGGCCGAATGGCCTACTCCTGCACCTATTGTCTATTGTCTCTAATTTGGATACAAAGAATAGGGTGGCACGGTGGCCCCTTACAGCACCAGAGGCCCGGGCTCGATCCTGACTATGGGTGCTGTCTGTATGGAGTTTGTACGTTCTCCCCATGACCCACATGGGTTTTTTTGCAGGATCTCCAGTTTAGGCAGAAAGAGACGTGATATTTTAGGGGGACCGATAAAGGACATTTTGAATTAACTTTATAATCACTCTAGGCCTTGAAAGGAACAAATAAAGTGATTTTTTTGTCAACCATCTTAATACTATGCAAGATGATAAATAAGGCAGGCTAAATTTATAGTTATGTGCAATTGTACTGCATAGTTAAAATGTAACTAAATGCAAAGGCATTATAAAAGTCGACGAGTTTAACATAAATTGCAAAGAAGATATAATGAATTTCAAAAGTGGTGAACCTTTTCATACTGGCTGATTTTGTTTTAAAGGATAGTGGGGGAAGACCAGCTGTAATGTTTGCACTGCTTTGATGCGTGGAAGTGGTATCTTCTGCATCTATAGCATATTTTTGTAACTTAGAGCAGGAATTGCTTGGTGTATTAAAATTGGTCATTGGTTACCCGTGGCAGCTTTGTGGGTTTAGTTTAGAAATACAGCGTAGAACAGGCCCTTCGGCCCTTCGAATCCGTGCCGACCAATGATCCCCCCACACACTAACACTACAAACTAGGGACAATTTTTACAATTATACCAAGTCCAAATAACCTACAAACTTGTACGTCTTTGGAGCATGCGAGGAAACTGGAGATCCCGGAAAAAACCCACGCAGGTCACGGGGAGAACGTACAAACTCTGTTCAGGCATCACCCGTAGTCAGGATCGAACGCGGGCCTCTACCACTGTGCCGCCACACAGGGTGAGGAGGTCTGAGGAGAAAAGGGTCTGTCCTCCTTGCTGCCGACTTAATGGTAGTACTCGTCGTGGAGAGAACATAATGGTTGGCGGATCAGTGTTGCACTTAATCGGTTTTTTTGGAAAGGGTAACATACCAGCCGATTTTTCTCCTCATCAGAGTTTTTATTTCCTACTGTTTCCTCTTGACTAAAGCAGGTCCTCACACCTTGAATGGCAACCTGTCGGAAATGTTTGACCGTACTGCATATGGTGAATATGATTCGTATCCTCAAGAGAGTCCTCAGAAAGAACATGACGATGGTAAATCTAATCGAAGGTCATATTTTTTGTCATTGTGGATTTAGTAACTGCAGTGTGCATTGGCACATTCAGCTATGCTGAGCAGGAAGTACCAATTTTATTGCAAATCTTTGCTTTATTCTCAGCTTGCTGTGGTGTTAGAATTGATTTCTGAGCCGGAAAGAAGTTAAATGTTTCCAGAATTTCCTGCTGCTCTTTCCAGTTCTAAGATATCTGCTGGAAAGTAAACAGATGCCTGTGATAACTGGACATCCAATGCTCATTGTCCCAGCTCATGAATGAACAATGGTGATAGGGATGAATTCAGACTACCAGCACCTGTAGAAGATAGACAAAAAGCTGGAGAAACTCAGTGGGCGAGGCAGCATCAATGGAGCGAAGGAATAGGTGACATTTCGGGTCAAGACCTTTCTTCAGACCCTTCAGAGGATGCTGCCTCATCCGCTGAGTTTCTCCAGCTTTTTTGTCTACCTTCGATTGTTCCAGTATCTGCAGTACCTGTGAATCATCATCTTAACAGAAAGTTGTGTCTTCAGTTTGTAAAGTTTCCTCAATCAATCTGCGTCAATGATTTGTGATAACTGCAGTTGGGATTGAATTTAAGACGTGATTATTTGTGGTTTTTTTTAAGTTTTTCAAGAAGAACCAGAGAGAGTAAAAAATGAATCTTTTGTGCAGCCCGTATGCAAACACTGGACAAAGGTAATATGTAATTCAGCTTGTTAATTTTGCATTGTAATTCAATCACGTTATGCACAGTACACAGGTAATCTAAATTACATATGAATGTGACTTGTATATTGAACATGCACTGTTGAGGAGAAGATCATGTAACTATTGTTTGGATAGCCACAGTCAGTTGTTCCAACAGTTTTGCATTGATATTTGGTGTCAGTGCCACCGTGTTGCCAGAGTCTGTGGGTAATTTTCATTTCACTGCACATCTTGTATGTGTATGTAACAAATAAATTTGACTTGACTTACTTGGCCATCCTTTACAAAATGCCAAATTTCATGCTTCTAAACAGCACGGGGGGGGCCAAGTTCTCCTTAGTATTCATATTTAATGTTGGAGACATTGCAAAAGTGCTCATGCAAGCACTTAATAAATCTGCACACATTTCAGCCCTGTGTCTGAGATATCAGTTATGAAATCCTCGTAGTTAATTTATGTAAGTCTTGGCCTGTAAGATGATCACTAAACTGTATATAATCTACAGAACCATGTTACATATTGATATTATATCTGTGTAAATACACATGTATATTTGGCAGTGAATCTAACTTGATAAATATTATTTGATTCCTAGGAAAAATACAGTTTTAAACTTTCCTCACGTTGAGGTGGTCCGTAATAAGGAAGAAAGAAGAAAATTGCATGGGCATACGTGCAAGGAATGTGAAGTGGTAAGTTCTGTCCCAGCACAAGATCAGATACCCAGTTCTGACATTTCTGTCTTTCATTACTTTTACCCTTTCGACTTGTCTTCTTATGAAAGATTGGAGAGATCTTAAAACATATTATTTGAATTCTACCTTTCTTTATAATTGATATTATAAATCTGAAAATTCTAATGACAAATAAAATTATATTGCAAATCAGAAATCAGCAGTGTGCTTCAAATAATCGACCACTGCAGCTTGCATTGTTTTGTGCGTTTTAATATTGTGAATTGTTCATTAGTGCTTTAAGGTCAGAAGTGATAGGAGTAGAATTAGGCCATTCAGCCCATGAAGTCTACTCTGCCAATCAATCATGGCTGATCTATCTCTCCTTCCTAACCCCATTCTCCTATCTTCTCCCATAACCTCTGTCACCTGTACTAATCAAAATATCCACTGACTTGGCCTCTACATCCTTCTGAGGCATAGAGGTCCACAGATTCAACACCCTCGGATGAAATAAACTTCTCCTCATCTCCTTCCTAAAAGAACGTCCGTTAATTCTGAGACTATGAACTCTAGTCCTGGACTCAGCCACTAGTGGAAACATCCTCTCCATGTCAACAGAAATGAAATTTGGCCACATTAGTAGATATTAGGCCAAAGATGCTTCTTAAAATTCCATATGGGATGGAGGATACAGCTTTGAGAAAGACATACTGAAGCTTGGGTGGACACAAAATGCTGGAGTAACTCAGCGGGACAGACAGCATCTCTGGAGAGAAGGAATGGGTGATGTTTCGTGTCGAGACCCTTCTTCAGACTGATGTCAGGGGAGTGGGCGGGATAAAGATAGAATGTAGTCGGAGACAATAAGACTGGCGGGAGAACTGGGAAGGGGGAGGGGATATGGAGGGAAAGCAAGGGCTATTTGAAGTTAGAGGTCAATGTTCATACCACTGGGATGTAAACTATCTGAAGCTTGGGTACCAGCTGAAGGTACAGTTACCATTAGAGTGGTGATCATATTTGAGGTTGATGAAAAGGCTAGGATTAGAAATATGCAGATATCTCACACAAATGTAGGGCTGGAAGAAATTAGAGATATGGAGGGATGCGAACATGGAAAGATTTTTATTTGAGTGTGGGGGAGAGAAGAAGATGAATGAGAACTTTAACGTTGAGCTATGTTTTAAGCAGGGGGCAGTGCAGGTCAATAAACACTAGGTGACTTTGAACAGCAGTGGAATAAGTCCAGCGGCATTTTGATAATTCTCAAGTGTACAGAAAATAGATTATGGGTAACCAATCACTTTGTGGGAGCGATCAAGTCCAGAGATAACAAAGGCATAGACGAGTGTTTGGGTTAAGAAAGATATTGTCAAGCTTGAAAGGGTTCAGAAACTATTGACGAGGGTGTTGCCACGACTAGAGGGTGTGAGTTATAGGGAGAGGTTGTCGGCTGGGTCTCTATTCCATGGAGAGTAGGAGGATGAGGGGTGATCTTATAGAGGTGTACAAAATCATGAAAGGATAGATAAGGTAGATGCACAGAGTCTTTTACCCAGAGTAGGGGAATCGAGGACCGGAGGACATAGGTTCAAGATGAAGGGGGAAGGATTTAACAGGAATCTGAGGGGTAACTTTGGTATGGAACAAGCTGCCAGAGGAGGTAGTTGAGCCTGTGACTATCCCACCATTTAAGAAACAGTTAGACAGGTACATGGATAGGGCAGGTTTGGAGGGTTATGGACCAAGTGCAGGCAAGAGGGACTAGGGTAGCTGGGACATTGTTGGTGTGGGCGAGTTGGGCCAATAGGCCTGTTTTCACACTGTATCACTCTAGGCCAGCCAGGCTTAAAATAGATGATCATTGTGATGACATGGATATGGAAGCTCATCACAGGGTCAGATATTTCAGCAAGATTGAATATAGTGTGCTCCACCTGACCTCTTTCTACCTACTGGATGTACCACTACTCTGTCATTCCTTGGTCCACTCATCCCTCCCCACCCACCGTCCCTGATCCCTGTCACTTTCCTCTGCAACCACAGGAGTGCTTGTTAGTAGTAGAAACCAGGAACTGCAGATGCTGATTAATATGCAAACGAACCCGTGCTGGATTAACTCTGAACTCTGGTCTGAAGAAGGGTCTCGGCCTGACACGTCACCCATTCCTTTTTTCCATAGATGCTGCCTGCCTGTCCTGCTGAGTTACTCCTGCATTACGTATCTACCTGCTGGATTAACTCGGCAGGTCAGGCAGCTTCTCTGGAGAACATGAATAGATGACATCTCAGGTTGTTCCTTTCAGGTTGAGAAGCGGTTTGTGTCTAGGAGAGTTTGTTCTTGCCCTTTCTTTTCATCACCATTGAATCTTCCAATTTCGAGTAATCCTCCAGTTTGCTTCCCCCGCCCATCTTTCTGTCTCCTCCTGATTTTTCTCTGGTCTTCCAATTTGTCTTCAGTACAATTACATCTTCCCTTCATGGCTTCATCCACCTACTGTCCATGATTTCACCCGCCAGATTCGCCCCCTTCCCCCATCTGGTTCTCATCTCTCCCATCACCTCTCACCTAATGGTTTCCATCATCCCCTCCCTTATCAGATACCAGCACTGGTAGTCTTTGTTGTTATGTTAATCACTTTCCAACAGCATTCTCCACCTTCGCTCTCTCCTGGCTCCAATGGTAATTTTCTCCTGGTTTGCTTCCACCTATTACCCATCTGCTTCTTTGCCTCTTTCTCCCACTTCCATCCCTACCCGGTTCCATCTGTCTGTTATTTTCGGTGTGCCTATCACCCATTGGCCCCGATCTCACTTCTTTCTCTCCCTCTCCTCTTTATACCTTGCTGTTCCGCCTCACTCCTGATGCGGGTCTTAACTCGAAACATCGACAATCACAGCCCCCTCCACTCCCCCACCCCTAGATGTAGTTGAACCAGCTGAGTTCTTCCAACATAATGTTGCAATAAAAGTATGGATTGGATTCAAAGTGTTGAAAAAGAGAGAGGATGGAACGACTGGTTGTTGAATGGAATTCAGAATTAAGCCCGTTCTCTGGAAAACGGAAAAACCTGGAGATCTGACATTTGTAGTTCTGAGTACAGATGGTAAACTATAATGTGTTATAATTTATTTACTTTATTTCAGTATTATGCGGATCTTCCAGAAGAAGAGAGACTGAAAAAGTTGGCAAATTGCTCCAGGCACAGATTCCGCTACATTCCCCCAAACACACCAGAGCACTTCTGGGAGGTGGGGTTCCCTTCCACCCAAACCTGTGTTGACAGAGGTGAGGATCTACAGACACGTTTGATGGGTCAAGTTTTAACAGCTTGTTATTTTTGGTGTTATTCTATTTTCTTTCAGGACTGTAAGAAAATCCTTAAAGTCAACTAGTAATTTTGGGAGCGTTTTGGCTTTGCTATATTTTAGAACTTCAGACCCTGATGGAATATAAAGTGTAGGTATTGTAGTTGGGAAAACTCTAGGCACAAGGAGTCAGTTTCATAGCATTGGGAGACTGACGGGTGCAAGCAGCTTCAGCATCAGCATCTTAAATGCAGAGGGCAGCACGGTGGCAGTAGAGTTGCTGCTTACAAAGCTTGCAGCGCCAGAGACCCGGGTTTGATCCCGACTATGGGTGCTGTCTGTACAGAGTTTGTATGTTCTCCCCGTGACAGTGTGAGTTTCTCCAAGATGTTCAGTTTCCTCTCGCGCTCCAAAGACGTACAAGTTTGTGGGTTAATTGACCAGGTACAAGTATAAATTGTCCCTACTGTGTGTAGGATAGCGTTAATGTGCGGGGATCGCTGGTTGGCCGAAGGGCCTCTTTGCGTTGTAGCTCTAAACGCTAAACTAAACAGTTTCATGTTCCAGTGGTCATTCACCTTTGTTACTCTACAGCTCTTCATTTAACTTGACAAGGGCTGCAGGAGGGTCAGGCTGTCCAATGTCAAAGAAGGCCAGCACATGGTATTGGGGGTAGAGTGCTGACATGGATAGAAAATTGGTTGACAGACAGGAAACAAAGAGTAGGGATTAACGGGTCACTTTCAGAATGGCAGGCAATGACTAGTGGGGTACAGCAAGGCTCGGTGCTGGGACCGCAGCTATTTACAATATACATCAATGATTTGGATGAAGGGATTCAAAGTAACATTAGTAAATTTGCAGATGACACAAAACTTGGTTGCAGTGTGAACTGTGAGGAGGATGCTATGAGAATGCAGGGTGACTTGGACAGGTTGGGGGAGTGGGCAGATGCATGGCAGATGCAGTTTAATGTGGATAAATGTGAGGTTACCCACTTTGGTATCAAAAACAGGAAGGCAGATTACTATCTAAATGGCGTCGGGTTGGGAAAAGGGGAAGTACAACGGGATCTGGGGGTCCTTGTTCATCAGTCTATGAGTGTAAGCATGCAGGTACAGTAGGCAGTGAAGAAAGCGAATGGCATGTTGGCCTTTATAACAAGCCTCGAGTATAGGAGCAAAGAGGTCCTTCTGCAGTTGTACAGAGCCCTAGTGAGACCACACCTGGAGTATTGTGTGCAGTTTTGTTCCCCTAATTTGAGGAAGGACATTCTTGCTATTGAGGGAGTGCAGCGTAGGTTTACAAGGTTATTTCCCGGGATGGCGGGACTGTCACATGCTGAGAGAATGGAGTGGCTGGGCTTGTGCACTCTGGAGTTTAGAAGAATGAGGGGATCTTATTGAAACATATAAGATTGTTAAGGGTTTGGGCACGCCAGAGGCAGGAAACATGTTGTCGATGTTGGGGGAGTCCAGAACCAGGGGCCCCAGTTTAAGAATAAGGGGTAAGCCATTTAGAACGGAGACGAGGAAACACTTTTTCACACATTGTGAGTCTGTGGAATTCTCTGCTCGGGGCAGCGGAGGTCGGTTCTCTGGATACTTTCAAGAGAGAGCTAGATAGGGCTCTTAAAGATAGCGGAGTCAAGGGATATGGGGAGAAGGCAGGATACTCATTGGGGATACAGGCGGGGTACTGATTGGGGATGATCAGCCATGCTGGCTCGAAGGGCCGAATGGCCTACTCCTGCACCTATTGTCTATTGAGGCAATTAACACTCAAAGCAAGCTATTTATAAGTGGGAGCTGTGGAATAGAGAGAGGTGTGAGGGGAACAGAACAAGGTAGAGAGAACTTTAGGAATCAATGTTCTGTCACCCTGATAAATCTACTGAAAGGGAAGGATTCTTGTGTTGATACACAAAGCCAAATTACATTGAGAGATCAACAAAAAAAAATCTGCAATTAGTTTGAGTAAATTTATTGCTACAGTCAGGTTTGTTTCAGTTCATAAGGTTGTCTTTGCCTGTTAATACATTTGGTAAACCATTCTATATGCTAATTTTACATGTTTCTCTCTACCACTCGCCCTTTCCTCTGTTATGGGCCTGACCCATAACTATTGTTATGTGTACGGCCAATATTGTTCAATTACCTTTCGCAACATTGGACTGTCAGAGTGGGACACACACACACACACACACACACACACACACACACACACACACACACACACACACACCACACCCCCCCCCCCCCCCCCCCCCCCCCCCCCCCACCACACAGCACACCACCCGATGCGGACAGGGGGAGCGCTGTCTGACTGAAATTCACATGGTGCAAAGCCAATGTGATACAGACACACACTGTGATGAACAGGAACATTGGCGCTGTAAGTAAGACAGCTAAAGCACAGTGTATGATAAGTCCTTTAAAAGAAGGGGGGAGAAGGTGTGGAGACAACTTTTAAGAAGCCAGAGATGCACGGCTGTGAAGCTCGGCAGACATTTAACATTACCGACTGGTTATCCTTGGTTCTGAAAACTACTGCTTGTGTTTTTTTTCCCCAATGTACCAAAGAAATTCACCAGTCAGCACCGGCTAAAGCCTACGAGAACCTTTGACCTCCTACGAGAACCCACTAGGATTCCTGGCGACCCACCTATGGCATGAGAATTCTCGCTATTCTCCTTGGTGGCTTCATTCTAGTCGCTGCTAATTTTTCAACATGTTGAAACATTTGTGGTGACCATAATGAGGCCGGGACTGGTTCCCAGAATGCGGGAACTCCTCACGACCATGAAGGTGACTTCCCGGCAACCGCTGCGAACATGTGGCGACTGCATAGTCTCTTGTAGTCGCCTGAAAAGTTGCCTAAGACAGGCCCATAACAGGTTTAAAATGATGATTTGCACTTAAAGCCTGTTTCTACCCGCAGGCTACCTCCCCGTGCTGTGAAACTAACTTGAAATACTAAATACTAACATTATACCAAAAGCCCGACATTATATCTGAAGACATAGAGACAGAAATTGGATGAAAGCCTTGCCAGTTAAGAGTTTCCCTTTTGGTTGTTTCCAGTCATGGGAAATCACAAGCAGTCATTAAAGTAAAACAAAACTGCAGTTGCTGAAAACCTGAAAAATAAGTGGAAAATGGCAGAAGTACTCCTTAGATCGAGCAGCATCGATAGATAGAGGACAAAGGGCCAGTCTTCCAATTCAATTATTTCTCATCGTTCAGTAAATAAGTGTTATATGTTGCAAAAATTGGGAACGGCACAGAGAACAATAGCTTGATGAACATCTTCAGTTTGCACCCGATTACGTACTTTCACTCTTCTTGTCACCCTACCTTCTCCGTAATTGGAAAAAAATCTTGCTTTCTCGCTGTTCCAGTTTCATGAAGTGTCGTTGACCTGATGAAATGTTGGCTGTTTCTCCACGGATGCTGTCTGACCTGCTGAATGATTCTGGCATCTTCTGGTTTTGTTACTTGATTGTATGAGAGAAGGGTACATCCTACTCCATGCCAGCAATCAGCAACAACAGCTTACTGATGACTTTAGTAGAGGGCAAAGGATCTACTTCCTCACTATTTCTGCAAGACTCCTGCAAACATGCAGCTATCAGACTCGGCATTTTCCCCTGTTTGGATATGAATTCGAAATGGGCTATCGGGACACTCATGAATTTGAGTTTTAATAAATCTATTCACTTATGCCCTGGACACAGGGGCAACTCACTTCAAAAATGTTGTTTCAAGAAGAGTAATTAAGAATCTGAAGTGAGTTAAGGGTGGGGTGGAGCCAAGTATTAGCATTATGAGAGATTTAAAGAGCCAGTCTTGACAACGCGAAGCACTTGCCAGTTATGGTGAAACTCACTCACTGGCATAAGTACTGTACATATCTGGATTGAAAACCTAAACTTTCAACGTCTGCTCTTACTAATTTTGCTTTCCTCTTTCACAGAACCAACTACTGGTATTTTAAAGAAATAGCAGCTGTATCAAGTTCTCAATCATGCCCGTTTTAACTGCCAACAACATGCTTTATGTTTCAGGTTATATAAAAGAAGAGAGCACACCCTGCCAGCGACCAAGACGGAGGAGGCCTTACAATCCAACATTTTTGCTGAAGGACAAAGAACAGAATTTAACTTAACCCTCCAAGTAAAAGGCAACAGCGAAAACAAAAATCAACACTGACGAATGTGTCCTAAACATCAAACTTTGTAGTCCAAAAGACAAATTTATTATAGCATTTCATTAGATCTAATTCGTTTTTCTACAATTGTTATTTAAATTATGATTATTTTCACCCGTGTATTGACTGGAAACTTTTACATTTGCACACCATGCATAAAGTTTGATGATATTTGTTGCACTGGGTGATAGCACTGGACAATTACGCCCTTTAATTTGTAAACCTTTATATAATTGTAAATATATGCTGAATTTTTTGGATGTTAGATATTGAATAAGCTGAAATTTTGATTGTAATAACGACTCATCAGCAAAGACCAAATGAAAAGCCAACATGGTCTTGAACACCAGTTCATTCAAAAAATAAATTTTATTGCAAAATGCAAGGCATGGCTATAATGGCTCAGTTAGTGGATTAATATGCAACTCATTCATAGAGAAGAGCACTGTCCTTGGATTGTCTTGAACTGGCTGTTAGATTACATGGTTACGACAAGCACGTTTCATTTCGCCTTAGAGTCTGCCTCAGCCTCCCTGTTCAGCTCATTTGTAATCCTAATAATAATGCAGTGCACCTTGTACCTTACATCATTTTGAGATTTAAAAAATCAAGTCTGCAATTATCCCATCAGATAAAGCGTAAAATGAAGTTTAATTTGACACCTAATTCACTTTCCTATCTTCAGTATTAAAAAAAGTTATGGCCATTTTCATACTCGGAAATTAGCATCTTGTTCCCTATTGCTTTTCCATTGACTTAACACAAAAGTTGTGATCGAGGACAGTCAAAAGCCCATAACTTTCTTAAAAATTAAGAGAACTGAAAGAAATTTTCAGTTATAGATTGAAGCATTCTGAAACAAATATGAAACAATCTTACTTGGATGACCTGAAATTAAAGCATATAATTAGTTACCCAATTGTAGCTAATTACAAAATTCAATTACTGGATCTAAACATCTATCCATTTCTTAAGAAAATATTAACATTTTTTTTAAAGCCTAAGTGTCCAAATAACATTCACACAAGAATTCACAATATAACATGATTTTTAAATCTCATTGTTATGAATTTATAGGCCAAATTGAAGGAATTTAGTGTTTAATTCCCAAAAAATTAATGGCCATTTAAATCGGCTTTGCGAGTGGGATTTTCTGGAACGCGATGGATTGGAACGTTGCGGTTGCGGTGAATTTAAACCCCATATCGGCAGGAAAAATACTGCTGGTTCATATGGGGAATAAATCGCCGTTTCGCAACATGAAATGTTGATTAAGGTCATCTTAACAAGCAAGTTTATATGTAAAAATAAACTGCTTTTCTTTACCTGTCCCCTATGTAAAATCCGTCCCCGTTGTCGGCGTTCACGACATTAGAAGCTAATTTTTATTTTACTCCAGCTGAAATAGTCGGGCGATTTTTAAAAAATTTAAAAATTCACATACCGGCAGTCGGAACGAATCTTCAGAAAAAGCTCGCACCCCGAGAAAATATAATTCCAGAAGAAATTGGAAAACCGCATTTTAACCCCGTCCCCCTCAAAGGCGGCAAAGTCGCGCACACGGCCAGTGACAGAACTGCAGCGCCACTAAAGGTGCGTTTTGTAACATACCTACACCTTGCTGGCAAGTACAATTTTGGGGGTATCTAAAGACAATGAGTCTTGACTCAGCTGTGATGGATTTCATGCCAGACTTCACCCTTCAGATACTTCCATCTTGAATGTGGCCATCCACTTGGCTAACCTTTGGAATTATGTCCCAGTAGGCTAGTGTTGTCACAATTAGAAGGAATGTAAAAAGGATTGTAGTAGAGTAAGAAACTAGTCCTACATAGGCGAGGAATTGTTGAATGGTCAGGCAATAGGTGAGGAGGCAAAATGTAACCGAGGTTGATATTCATGCTCCTCGAATATTGTTTCATAGATTATAGCAACTGACAATATAAAGCTGAGAGGTATAGGTATAAAAATATATATCTTTCAAAGGAAGTATTCTATTGAGGGTCTCCGAATCTTGTGTCTGCTTTTTTGGTGGACGCTGAGGTCCTTTGTTTCCACATAGCAGAAAGTGGGTTCATTGCCATTCAGTATTTTGCAGTGGGTCAGATCTTATTGTGCAAACTTGGTGAAACATTAACTGACCTCCTGCAGTCTAATGTCTGGGTTGAACAAAACGAGGGTCTGAAGGGTTGAACAAAACAATGAATTTTGTCTTCATTATTCTACAAGCTGAGTTTCAGGAGTTGCAACACCCAGCATAGTGATCAGAGTGCAACGTATTTAGAAGATTTCCCAATGTGGATGACTCTGAGGTAAGTAATGTAAGGTTTCTAGCTTTCCCTACACTGGGTGGGAACGCCATGCTGTTGGAATACACGTCGCTGCGTAAGCACCACAAGTGTTTGTTCATTAAATACAGGAACAAATAAATACAACACTGCTAAATGCAATTACCACAATAAAAACACAAAAGCTTCAGCGTACTAGTGTATATGGTTAAAAAGATTGAGATAACTTCAATTACAGCAACAAATTTTATAACTTGAATGTACAAGTTAGTGCAAAGTTAATTCATTTAACATCCTATTTCATCTACCTTTAGAACCAATAAGTGTAGACATAGCTAACTTCCAATGGCACTGAGCTGTTCTGAACAAGATTTGACTTAAGTAGATCCGATGCGATATTTGACTCATTTGTAGCCAGCACCCATTTTAAACAATGCATTTACATTTGTCTTTTTAACACCCCAATTGCATTTTGTCAGTTGGATTTGAATCATAGAAAAAAAAACTTCATCACAACAGCCAGGATGCACATTGCTGGAATAATTCAGGTCAGGCAGCATCTCTGAAGAACATGGATAAGTTACTTTTTGGGTCAGGAGATTTGAATCTGAAGGTGGGTTCTGACTTGAAACATTGTCTATCCATGTTCTCTAGATATACTGCCTGACCGGCGAGTTACCCCACCACTTTGTCTCTCTTTTTTGTTGAACAACATCTGCATTTGCTCCCAGTGTCTTTACGTCAAAGTTTAAAAGTGATTTGCTGATGTGGTATATTGGGAAAATTACAACCAATACTGAATAGTTGTACAGTATTGCTTTATGAAAGCAGATTGCTTTTGATCCTGGAAATATACAGACAGAAAATTCTGGAGGCACTCAGCAGGCTGAATAGCATCTCTAAAAAGTGGACTTTGCTCTTGCATGTTTTCTGTTTTTATTTCAGCTGTATTTCTCAAGAATAGAAACAAAGAACTGTAGATGCTGATTAATACGCAAAAGTGTACAAAGTGCTGGAGTAACTCCGCAGATCCGGCAACATCCCTGGAGAACATGGATAGGTGATGATTTGGGTCGAGACTCTTCTTCAGTGAGACTCAATCTGCCCAACAATTTTCACCTCCTTTTGTTGAAAATCTAAGAACAAGGCAAAGTGCTGCCTTTAGGCCACCCAGCCGCACCAATTTTGTGTCATCTGTATCTAATTTGGCTTAATGTTCTCTGCTTGAAGAATCCACAGACTCACACTGAATCCCTTGAATCATTGAATAATAATGTAATAATAGCAAGCCCAGCCGCTCTGCAGACAGTCCCGCCATCCCAAGCCTTGCAATAAATGTTTCCTTTCCTCGAAATTTGAGACGTACCGAGTGTCCTCACTACACACTATCACTGTTATAATGGCCAACGTGCCATTCTGATGAAGTGACCCATTAATCCCTTCCTGTTATTGCTACCAAAGTGGAATAGCTCTTGTTTAGTGTCTTGCCCCTCTGCCAACCATTCTCATAGCAATCCTCCTCACAGTTTCGACTGCCACCCAGCTTTGTGTCATCACAATGCAAATTTGCTAATGTTACTTTGAATCCCATCTAAATCATTGATATGATAATGAAAAATAGCTCTGCAAGTTCCAGCACCAGCCTTGCGGTACCCCACTATCACTGCCATGTGCCCTAACCCTTTTTTCCTGTCTGCCAACCAATTTATCAATCCTTTCAGCATTACCCCCACTAAACCATGTGCCCTATTGGCACCTTTCTTGAAAGTCCAGGTACACTACATCCACTGGCTCTCCCTTGTCCAGTTTCCTAGTTACATCCTCAAAAAATTCCAGAAGATTAGTCAAGCATGATTTCCCTTCGTAAATCCATGCTGACTCGGACCAATTTTATTTTTTATGATTGACTCCAGCATCTTCCCCACCAGCGATGTCAGGCTAACTGGTCTATAATTCCCTGTTTTCTCTCTCCCGCCTTTCTTAAAAAGTGGGAAAACATTAGCTACCCTCCAATCCACAGATACTGATCCTGAATCTATAGAACTTTGGAAAATTATCACCAATGTGTCCACAATTTCTAGAGCCACTTCATTAAGTATCCTGGGATGCAGACCATCAGGCCCTGGGGATTTATCAGCCTTCAGTCCCATCAGTCTACCCAACACAATTCCTGCCTAATGTGGATTTCCTTCAGTTCCTCCATCACCCCATATCCTCTGGCCACTAGCACTTCAGGAAAATTGTTTGTGCACGTCTCCTTAGTTAAGACGGATCCAAAATACCTGTTCAGCTTTTTCAGTCTTAAAGTGTCCAACTTTGGTCTTAACTAAATTTTTCTCTTCACATACCTGAAGAAGCTTTTACTATCCTCCTTTATATTCTTGGCTAGCTTACCTTCGGTACCTCATCTTTTCTCCACATATTGCCTTTTTAATTGTCTTCTTCTTTAAACATTACCTAATCCTCCTGCTTCCCGCTCATCTTTGCTACGTTGTACTTCTCTTTTATTTTTATACTGTCCCTGATATCCCTTGTCAGCCACGGTCACCCCATACTCCCCTTGGAATCATTCTTCGTCTTTGGAATGAACTGTCCTGCACCTTCTGTATTATTCCCCAAAATACCTGCCACGTGTTGTCATTCCCTTCTAGGGTATCTTTCCAGTCAACTTTGGCCAGCTCCTCCCTCATGGCTCCATAATCCCCTTTATTCAACTGTAACACTAACACCTCTGATTTACCCTTCTCCCATCTCCAGTTGTAGATTAAACCTGACATATTATGGTCACTAACTCCTAATGGCATCCTTAACCTCAAGTTCCTTTATCAAATCCAGGTTCATTACTAAACCCAGAATTGCCTTCTCCCCTGGTAGGCTCCAATACAAGCTGCTCTAAGAATACATCACAAAGGCACTCTACAAAGTCCCTTTCTTGGGGTCCAGTACCAACCTGAGTTTCCCAGTCTACCTGCATATTGAAATCTCCCATAACAACCACAGCATTAACTTTGCTACATGTCAATTTTAACTCCTGATTCAACTTGCACCTATATCCCGGCTACTGTTTGGGGGGGCCTGTAGATGTCCATTAGAGAATTTTTTACCCTTACAATTCCTTAGTTCTATCCATACTGACTCCACATCTCCTGTTTCAATGTCACCCCTTGCAAGAGACTGAATTTCATTCCTCACCAACAGGGATATCCCACCCCCTCTGCCCACCTGACTGTCTTTTCGATAGGAGGAATACCCTGGAATATTCAGTTCCCAGCCCTGGCCCTCTTGCAGCCATGTGTCTCTGTAATTCCCACAACATCATACTTGCCTAGTGTACCCCTTTTAATATTTGGTAGAATGTGTTAATCCCTTCTATCTAAGCCCTGCTTATTCATTTGCCTATTCAAAAGCTTCTCAGATGTCACTTGTCATATTGACTTACACCACCAACCCTGGCAGTGCACTTCAAGGTTTTCAAGGTCTAGTTTTTGTCCACATGTACCAATTAAGGTAACAGGTGAGATTTGAGTTTACCATACAGCCATAGTAAGTGAAAAGCAACAAGACACACAACCACATAAAATAGAAGTTAACATGAAACATCCACCACAGAGGATCCCCACATTCCTCACTGTGATGGAAGTAATGAAGTCCCAATCTTCTCCCTCTTTATTCTACCGCGATCGGGGCCATCAAAGCTCCCGCAGTCGGTGGCAATCTGAAGCCTCGCGTCGGGGTGATCAGGAAACTCGCGCGTCGGTGACGGTGAAACTCACTTGGAGTTCCCGAATCGGTCTCTAACCAGGGACCACGGGCTTCCACGGTGTTAAAGTCCACAGGCCCCACAGTCAATTCCCGGCAAAGGGATCCACGATGGTTAAGTCCGTGTCACGGTGGACAACGTCGGATCGATCTCCAGGAAAGGCTACACCATTCCACGATGTTAGGCCGCATGGGGACTGACATATGATACGGAACAAAATTACATCTCCGTCGATGTAAGAGATTGAAAAAAGTTTCCCGGCCAGCCCCCTCCCCCCCCCCCCATCTCCTACATAAAACAAACCAAGGAACCCTAAAACATACTCTTTAACACGTACTTAAAATACACAAAACAGAAGGACAGACTGACTGTTGGCGAGACAAGCATTGTTGGCGCCACCTAGAGTTCGCTGTAAAAAAAAAACTACCCATACATTTCCTTTGTTTAATTCCCAGAAATGTTTCCTTTTTCATCCCATTTGCACATACGGTAGCCCAGTAGGGTTTGTATTTACTGTATCTAGTCACACAAACTGAGTTGTTGTCACGTTTTGATGGGGGGGGTTTTTTCAGTCTAGCATTTGAACAAAATTGTTTAAAACTGATAGTTAGCATCATCAGTATGTCATTCCCAAAAAATCTATGCATCTTTTCTGACTATCAAAGGAACACGTCATCCCTGTAAAGAACTAAATTATTACAAATCCTGCTTTTTCGGGTTCTGTTTTAAACTCATTTTCAAGCAATCTTTGCACCTTATAAACTGCATAATACTGAGATTAAGGTATCAGTTGCCCATCACAATTACACTGCAATTAGTACCCCGCCCCCCCCCCCCCCCCCCCTCAAGCAATTTGCTTGTGTGATGCAGAGGTGCCGTCTATATGGATAAAGCCAGAATTTGTAACATGGGTTACTTTCTGAAGACGTATGGGGAACATTTACTCTGACAAAGAAAATGTCTTCGTGGATCAGGAGAGGAAAATTTTATTCCCGAAGAGGCAATATTAGCAGACAAACTATATTGTCCTCAGAATATTCAGGCAGATTACTCTTGGCACCTTCAACTGCCTTGGTAATGACTTTCTCTTCATCTGGAGGCTTCTCACAGATTTTCATTCACTTTCTCAGGAGGGATGTAGTCCTTGCCCACCTTGCAATGCATTTGGACAATATTCCCTCGCTTGGACTGATAAGTAACAAGCCATGTTTTTTTTGTTGTGTGATTTTTTTTTTTTAATGTTCAACCCAAAAAAGTTGCTTGTGAGCAGATACCTGCTATTCCATGAAACAGGGTTTCCTTCAGCATTCCAGGAGAGAATCGGAGAACTGCTAACACTTGGGAGTAACTTCAAAACATACCCGCAGAAAAAGCAGTCCACCATTATTTGGTACATCCTTTACTTTTTTTTTTCCAATTGCGTTTCCTCGGGAGTACGGCATTTATGTCACACAAGCCCACTGTTAGTAATCCATTGTTGCAAAGTCTACATTCTGAATGAGAGGACACAAGGAAAATAAATGAAAATGCTCAAAAATGAAGTGACAGGTGATTGTTTGTTTTTTATTATCTTAAGATCAAATCTCTATATTAAGATTACATTTATCAGCAATACATTTGAACACAATGGGAATCAAGGCAAAAGCCTTTGGCTTGAGTTTGCAATCTGCACAAAGGGCAATGGTTGCCATGGTTAATTATCTCAGCATTGGGATCTCCCTCCCTGTAGCTTTTCTCACGGCAGTACCTTTGGCCAAACCATCTTTTTGTAGCTGCATAACTGGCCTCCCCTCTGTCATTGGAACCAAAAGTGAGGATATTAATTGTAATTGTAAGTTACACAAAGTTCAATTCCATTCACACTCCAAGAAGTGAAGTAACAACTGCCTGTGAATGGACTGGCCGGCCAGGAGAACATGTAGTCACAGGTGGTAAATGGCAAGAAATAACCATCTCCCAACAAGAATGAGTCTAAGGATCTCGATTAGAAAAATCACCCATTCCTTCTCTCCAGGGATGCTGCCTGTCCCGCTGAGTTACTCCCAGCATTTTGTGCCTATCTTTGGTGCAAACCAGCATCTACAGTTCCTCCCTACACATTTTGTCTAACCACTATTCCTGATATTAAATGACATTATCAATGCTAAGGCCCATACACTAAACATATTGTCATAACCGACCAGCGGTTTAACTGGAGCTGTATCATAATTTGCTGTAGCATTTGAGGGATAATTTTGTGAGTGACTCACCGTCTGAGGCATCAAAATCCTTTGACCATTTACCATATTGTGTACTTGCCTAGATGAGTGCAGCACCCAACTAGACAGTTCACCCAAAGTCTTATTTTGTCGGCATTAGCATATTGTGTGAGCAGTGTGCATCATCTACAAAATACAGCTAGTCCATTGCCAAGCTTTCTCGAATGCTCCTCTCAAACCCCATGCATTCTCCAACCTTGAAAAACAAGTACATGGGGATGGGTTGGTAAAGTGGAAAGGATGAGTGAACCAAGGAGTTCAAACAGAACGCACCGTCTAACTGTGTAGAAGGAAATGTAGATGCTGTTTTTTTTTTTTTATATTTGTGTTTTTTATTTGCTTTGTATCGAAGATAGACACAAATGCCGGAATGACTCAGTGAGAGGCAGCATCTCTGGAGAGGAATGGATGACACATTTTGGGTCGAGATCCTTCTTCAGATTGAGACATAATGGAACGGTGAACACGAGAGATCAAGGAAAATATAGAATAGGTCATCGTAAACTGATGGGAAGGTGACAACAAGGCATAGATCAACCCTCAGCATAGGAGCACTGCAAGGCTGCGTACATCTCCTCTCTACTCTCTCTACACCAACGACTGCAACCTCCACATGACTCCTCTGTCAAGCTTCTCAAGTTTGCGGACGACCACAACCCTGATTGGACCAATCCAGGGTGGGGAAGATCTGCCTACAGACAGGAGTGTTACAGCTGGCGTCCTGGTCTGCCATCGCAACAGCCTGGAGCTCAATGCTCTTAAGACAGTGGAAATTGATAGTAGACTTTCAGGAGAGCTTCCCCTTCCCTAACCCCACTCACCAACAACACCACAGAAAAAACAGCACATCTGTGAGTCTTTTAAGTTCCTGGGAACTCATCATCTCTAAGGACCTTAAGTGGGGGGCTACCATCGACTCCACAGTCAAAAAGGCACAACAGAGGATGTACGCCTGCTACAGCTGAGAACACAATCTGCCACAGGCAATGATGGTCCAATTTCTATGCTGCCATCGTAGGAGTCTGTCCTCACCTTCTCCATCATGTCTGGTTTGGCTCAGCCACCAACACTACATCCGGAGGCTGCAGCGAATCGTCTGATCAGCAAGAAGGTTATTGGCTGCACTTCCCTCCATTGATGACGAACTGTACACTGCAAGGGCCAGTAAGCGAACGGGAAAATCAGCTCTGACCCCTCTCACCCTGGCCACAAAACTCCTTGAATCACTTCCCTATGAAGGCGACTCCGGACGTCAAAGTGCCACAGCCAGACTAAAAACAGCTTTTTTTCCACGAGTATAGTAGCTTTAACTCAATAACCAAAAAATCTGTAGCCTCCTTTTGCTCTGGTATTTTATTTAATTCACATCTTTAATCAATAATGTTTTTATTATTAATGTTTAATGTATCATTCCTAACTGTCACTATATGCCATGTTGTCACTTGCGGGCAGAGCACTAAGCAAATTATGTGTATGTGAATACTTGGCCAATATTCATCAATCAGGAAAATTTAATTTAGAGAACAGTCAAACTAGTTGGAGAAGTAGGATGGGAGAGAGGGGAAAAGTAGAGAAAAATCAATATTTCATAAACTGCTGGGGTGTAAGCTACCCGAGCGAAATATGATGTTCCTCAAATTTGCGTTGGGCCTCAACTCTGACAGTGGAGGATGCCCAAGACAGAAAGGTCAGTGTGGAATGGGAAGGGCAGTTAAAGTGTTTGGTAACCGGGAGATCACATAATCCCAGGCAAACTGAGTGAAGGGTCAGCGAAATGATCGCTCAGTCTGTTTGGTCTCGCCGATGCATTTATTTTGTGCCAGGTTCCAGCATCTGCAATCATTTGTGTCCTCCTTGTTTCTAATCAGTGTTTTAGTGCTAAATTCACAGGGTCTGTGTTAGTACCCTCCAGGCGTGTTTAACTCATGTTAACTAATCAATCAGCTCCAAAATTACAGCCTCAAGCCAGACTTTAAGCCAAGCATGTATTATTGTCACCGTTCCACATGGTGCCTATTTTCAACCTCCCACTAGAATAACTCCTTTTGTTTCACTGTCTCTCCCTGAGGGTTTCGGGCTCTCAGTCAAAAAGGACTGCGGTTTGGTTTATTTAGCTACTGTTCATATTTCTGCTCCTACATCCCATTAGCAGGCAAATTTTTTTTTTTCCTGTAGAAACCACAAATTAGTGACCTCACCATTCCTTTATCTTTTATCATCTCGTATTCTTTTCCATTGAGAACGTGCAGTAAAAAGAAGGTTGAAGAAGGAACTGCAGATACTGGAAAACGAAGGTAGACAAAAATGCTGGAGAAACTCAGCGGGTGAGGCAAGCATGGGCGAAGGAAATAGGCTTCAGATCACCTTGCATTTCCCTCCAGATTCAGGGACAGTTTCTTCCCAGCTGTTATCAGCAACTGAACCATCCTACCACAACCAGAGAGCAGTTAGACTAATGTCTACCTCATCGAGGACCCTCAGACTATCCTGGCTTTACCTTGCACTAAATGTTATTCCCTTACCATGTATCAGTACACTGTGAATGGCTCGATTGTAATCATGTATTTTCTTTCTGCTGCCGGGCTTTAGCAAAGCACAAAAGCTTTTCACTGTACCACAGTACACGTGACAATAAACTAAACTAAACTGAACTGGAGTTGAACCCATCCTTTGGCAGCGCGGAATGAATGGGGACTCGGATACCACATCCAGCTGTCAGTGTAATTCTGGGGAATCCCCCAGCCCCGATGGTCTCTGTACATGACTCCACACAAGAGGCCGAGAGAGAAGGAGATGTCTCTTCACTTCCAAACTTGTTTTCAGTTTAGTTTTATGGTCGCGGCAACCGAGGTCCCGACAGTGAAAAAGCTTTCTTAAGACAAAACGTGATTACACGGAAGACAAACGTAACATTATCAAGTGTGAATCACGTTAGTGTGAATACAAGATAAAATCCAATCAAGAGATATCCCAAGGTCTTTAATGATGACGGTGTAACTTAGGAAACAGCCAAACTCTAGAGGTTCTTTTCACAACAGCCAGCCACATCTAGCAATATGTGTTCACTGAATAATTTGTACTTTATATTTCCCATTCAAAATGAAGGGCTGATAGGCCAGAGTAATGACCTCTCCCAGAAACTGATGGGGCAAGTGACGGGTGGGCATATTCGCCTGCCAGGCTGTTTCAAAGTGATGATGTTCCCCCCACACATGGGGCAGTTCTCACTCTGCTAACTGACTTGAATTACATTTTTGTACGAGGACCCTTGGGGGGGCATTTTGTCACGGCCAGGAAAACTTGACATCGGTGGCGCAGCGGTAAGAGTTACAGAGTAGAGTTACGACCAACGCGACCAGACTGGGTTTAATAACCCTGGCTAAGGTGCGATCGGGAAGTGACACGTCCCTAAAGATGTTCCGGCGAATTGGTCAGTAAAAGCGGGCAAATGGTTCACGCTGGTCAGCGCGTTCTCAGTGGACCGACGACAATATCTCTAAATGTGACTGCGTCATACCTTCCCTAAGATTTCAAACATGCTTCCATGATGTCCTTCAACCAAAATGTATAGCGCCTTCAGAGCCATGTCCTACGACGATTCAAATCCCAAGTAGTCTTTAAAAAAATAAAAAATCAAACTCGGGGTAATGCAACGTAGGCAGGTACGTAACGTCTGCTTAGTGCTAACGGCAGGTGCTCCATGCAAGTCGTGAAGATTTTTCGATGGAAAATGTTACCGACGAGTCCATTAACCGGCGTTAGAACTCGGAGAGCTCTTGGAATGAACTCGTACCGTGGGACAGGGCTTTAACAAGGAAAAAATATTAAAAAAAAACATTGTCCCATAAAAAAAAGACCAAGAGCTAGATGAAGCAGGTAACCCATGCATGAAGCCTGTTACAGCTTTAGTTAAATGGATTTTGATTAATTGATGAATTTATTAAAGGTACCACAAGAAAACAGGCCTCTTGGCGCACTAAGTACACACTGACCATTCATCACCCGTTCACACTATTCAAAAATTATTCCACTTACTCATCTGTTCCCTACATACTGGGGTCAATCTTTACGGGGCCCATTAACCTACACAGTTCCTGTGTAGGAAGGAACTTCAGGTGCTGCGTTGCTGCCCATCCCGTTGTTACTCAGTATAGATGTGGAAAAGAACTGGCTGGCATGGCCAAAGAGTTTGTGTAGTGGGGTACTGCTGGGCCCCCACCCCAGCTTTTACCTGGATGAGGGAATCAATATCTCCAAGTTTGCATGACACTAAGCTGTGGTGGCAGGGGGCAGTTTTTCCTGTTAGGACTGCAAGGTGACCTTGGATAGGCCTGGGTGAACAATGCAGAATAATGTGGATAAAAGGAGAGGTATAATGTGGAAAATGGTGAGGTTCCACTTTGGTGGCAAGAAAAAAACAGGAAAGTAGAAAGATTAGGAAAAGGGGAGATGCAGCGAGACCTCGGTACACCAGGAAAGTAGGCATGCGGTGCAGGAACAGCAGGCAGTGAAAAAAGGCGAATGTATGTTAGCTTTCGTTACGAGGAGCGAGGGAGGCTACAGTGAACACATTGGTCTTGTGAGACCACAAGTATTGCGTACACTCCAAATCTGAGAAGGACATTATTGCAGAGAAGTTCACCAGACCCGGATTCAGACTGTCTTATGAAGAAAGACTGAAGACCGGTTTATACCCTGGAGAGATGAGAGGGGACATGAGAGGGGAACTTAAGAAACTTACAAAATTCTTAAGGGGTTGGACAGGCTAGAAGCAGGAAGATCAGGGAAGATGTTCCCGAAACCCAAGGGGTCACAGCTTAAGAGGCCTTTAGACCGAGATGAGAAAGAACTTTTAACACACAGTTGGAATTGGGGGGGGGGGGGAGGGGGGGGGGGGGGGGGGGGGGGGGGGGACACTTGGCGGGGGGGGGGGGGGGTGGGGGGTGGGGGTTGGGGTAGTCTCTGGATTGGTGTGTTCTCTGACACACTAGCTCTGCCACAGAGGGTCAAGTTGGCCAGGCCATTTTTTCATTGGCTGCAGCCCGGGAATACTCCATGAACATGATCATATTGAATGGCGGTGCAAGGGCTCGAAGGGCTGAATGGCCTATCCTGCACCTAATTTTTCTATGTTTCAAGGATGTTTACTCCAGCATTTTGTGTCTAACATATAATCCCCTCACTTATTTAGGACATGGGAACAAACTGAAGGTAGCTCCTGATCTCTTCAAAACTTCACACCCGACAGCAACCGAGATCATGTTCGCCCGAGTTTCTGGTACCTTGAGGCAGCAGCTCTAACCACTCTGCGCCACCGTGGCTGCAAGAATCCATCTCTCTCTTCACCCTCTCATGCTTTTCCACATGATCTGGGTTTGCAACCTTCACGTGGTCCGCCCTGTTTTCGACGAATGCAATCAACCTGGCGTGCACAAACCGAAGATCAAACAGAACAAGTCGTCTTACAACTTTAGGCTTGCACGCCATATGCGAAGAAAAGAGAGAAGAAGAAGGCTGTGCTCGCCATACGCAAGAAGAAGAAGCCATGATCCTATTCCAGATGCAGCCGCTTTTCAATCTAAAACAATAAGTGCTGGACGAACTCAGTGCGCCAGGAACCATGTGTGGAGGGAAGAGACAAGCAACATTTTGGACTGTGACATCTTTAGACTGATTGAGGTAGAGGGAGAAAGCTAGAAAAGAGGAGGGAGCAGGACAAAGGCTGGCAATTTGGAATTCAAAGCTCTTAAATTGTCGTGGAAGCAAAATTGGCCAGTGGAGGGAGAGGCAAGAGTAGAGGCAGACAGACGCATTGCAACTGTGACTCTTTTCTACTTCTGAGCTTCAATGGATCCTTTCCAAGCATTACAGCACATAATGTATTTGCCACTTTCCTTCCAGCCGCCCCATTACCCCATCATCTTTAACTCGTGTATTTGTCACT
The DNA here is from genome assembly GCA_035221665.1 of Okamejei kenojei. Taxonomy (NCBI): domain Eukaryota; kingdom Metazoa; phylum Chordata; class Chondrichthyes; order Rajiformes; family Rajidae; genus Okamejei; species Okamejei kenojei. The sequence continues at coordinate 18,941,325 of CM069134.1, forward strand.
AGGTGATTTTCCCTCCCAAGTTCCAGTGAAAATATAGTTGTTCCCTTTTTGGCCCCTGTCTAAATGAGTGGATACCTCCATTAACTTGAATGCTGCTGGAGAGAATAGAGTAACGTTAATTATTCACCATTTTCAACGTACCATCCAAAAGGCAGGGAGATGGTGTGTAGGTTGTGGAGTTTAACACTGACTCCTTTGTCTCACCAAAAGATCTTGATGAATGTATGAGGATTATTTCTAGAGGCCAAAACACTTCCAGCTCCTTTGTTCCATGTGAAAGACGTGTATGACCATTGTGGACCCCTGATCAGGTGTATAAAATGGTGTGGAAATCATGCTTTGATGTATCGCACACAATGCATTCGAGCATTTTCAACGCACACATTTCAAGGCCTTAACCAAAGGACCGAGGTTTGATTTTAGCCACTGTAGGGTTGCCAACTTTCCCACTCCCAAATAAGGGACAAAAATAAGGGGTTACAAAGACGGGGAGAGGGGGCCAGATGGGGAGGGGAGGGGAGATTGAGGGAAGGGAACATTTAGGGGGAGGTGAGAGGGGACCATTGAGGGGAGGGGACATTGAGGGGGAGGGGAGAGAGGGGACATTGAGGGAGAGGGACATTTAGGGGAAGGCGGAGGAGGGGACATTGAGGGGGAGGGGACATTGAGGGGGGAGGGGACATTGAGGGAGAGGCGGGACATTGAGGGGGGAGGGACATTGAAGGGGAAGGGGAGGGGGGGACATTGAGGGGAGGGGACTGGGCGGGAGGGAGCAGGGAGTTACAGAGACGGGCAAAATATAACGTAAACTGATGCGCATAAGGGGCCTGTGATGGTATCACAGTTGAATCACACATCCATCAACAGCACATGTAACACGCACGCACGCTGTTGTAATCAGATCTAGGATCTGTCTGTAAGCGTGCCTCTGTGATTACAGAGTAGCTGCAGTCAAATACGGGACAAGGGCGGTACCGGTATGGGACAAACCAATTAGCCCAATATACGGGAAGTCCTGGCTAATGCGGGACAGTTGGCAACCCTAGCCACTGATAAAATCGGCCTAATCCCACCTGGTCAGCTACCAGGAAGTGCACTGCTTTCAGGTAGGTTCTCCATGGTAATTGCTTCCACATCCAATTTCCGCTCTGCCGGTCACGCTGATCCGGATCATCTCTCTGACCAACCTCAAGCTCCCCGATCAAGTCACCAAATGCCCGCAACCATATCGACACGGCAATGCTTTCTGTAATCCTCCATCGAGTTTTCCTGGGGAGTTTCTACTTGAAAAACTTCAGTACACATTTAACTGTGCCCGTATTTCGAACCTGCACGGTGCCTCGAGCTGTCTGTGCTTTGTTATGCTGCGTATGTGCGTCTCACACATCTCTGGCACAGTCAGGCAACCAGCCCCAGCCCCAGCCCAGCCCTACTCTCAGGCAGAATCTATGTAACGAGCCTGCTCAGTTATGGTCCAATTTCCAACACAGTATTTCTTTGGCTAAAGTATAACAGCACGGTTGCATAATTACATTGCAAGTTCTACCCTTGGCTTCCCGTTGAACAGCAAGCACATTGGCCAATGATTGTGAGAGCAGAAGTGAGGCTCACTGCCAATGACCTCTGTGAAAGGACAATTATTGCAGTAAATCTTCACTTCAGTTTTTTATTGACATAAATTTCACTTTCCTGGGATAAAAGTCTGGAGAAATTGTGTTTTAGGATGAAATACTACTCTGAGAATTATGTACTGAGCCTAAGGAACAGTGCAAGAGTGACCAGTTTTAGAGATTTATGCTCTTTCTCTAGGGTTTGGTTGAATTACACCCAATGTCAATGCCTTCCAAATAAATGTCACCTTCCAGTAAATCAGGAGCAGTTTAATTTAGTTTAGTTTTAGTTTAGAGACACAGTATGGAACAGGCCCTTCGGCCCCCGAGCCATGCTGACCCGCAATCACCCCCTTACATTCGTTCATATCCTACACTAGGGACAATTTACAGAAGCCAATTTACCTACAAAACCTGCATGTCTTTGGAATGTGAAGGAAACCGGAGCACCCAGATTAGAAAACCCATGCAGTCACAGGGGAGAATGTACAAACTTGTACAGATAGCCAACCCGAGTCAGATCGAACCGCGTCTCTGGTGCTGTGAGGCAGTAACGTCTACAGCTGCCACCCTGTTTGTTGTTTTGTTCGTTGTAACTGGTATTTGTTATCAGGTGGAAACAAATCAATTGAAAGTCAAGCCAATTTCAGAAGAAAACCCTCCAATTTTATATAATAACAATATTGATGTGGATTGGTAGTAATTGTACATGCTTGAAATATAACTGTGAATGGAGATTTTCGCTTTAGTTATCACATCCTGAAATGACCATGAAGAAGCATGAGAGCAATTATGAGAAATGCACTGAATTGTAGACATTGTGAGAGAGAATCAGAGTGTTGTTGGAAATTACTGCTGTTTGTCCCTGTACTTTTCTGCAAAGATCAGGAAAGCTATTGACCCATCTCACTCATTGTCATCACAGCTTCACCTTTACCACCTTCACCAGCTTCCTAAATGATTTTCACACTTGTCTTGTCTCATTGTGTCAGCCTCGTGAAGACTTTGCTAATGTCAGCTCCATCTTATTCTTGTTCCTTTGAACGTATGACCCTTGGTCTACTTCCAAACGGCTCTTTCAACAGTGTGACACTAACCATTTGCTGTGCATGGATATGTGATGCCCGCACAATCACTATTCTCCGACAAAGTGTAAATGTCTGCATTTTCTTCTCATGGTGGGTCAACCTCACAGCTCCTCTAACACTCAATCCGGGGGTCTGGTATCTCACTCAAGTCCTAAAGTATTTGGCCTTAAATTGATCTGTATGGTTTAAACCTCCTAGCCAACAACCTTAGATGTTTTTTAAAACTTTTAGAGTATCGTGTTCATTTCTAGGCACCGTGTTATAGGAAAAAAGATATTGTCAAGCTTGAAGGGTTCAGAGACGATATACGAGGAATGTTGCCAGGACTAGAGGGTGTGAGCTCTAGGGAGAGTGAGTAGGCTGGGACTCCATTCATTGGAGTGCAGGAGGGTGAGAGGTGATTCTTATAGAGGTGTGTAAAATTATGAGATAGGAATAGATGTGTAGATCACAGAATCACGTTGCCCAGCCGTAAGGGAAGCGAGACCAGAGGACAGAGATTCAAGGTGAAGGGAAATATTTATTAGAGGCTGAGCTAACTTTTCACACAAAGGTGTGGTGTAAATGAACAAACTGCCAGGGGAGGTAGTTGAGGCTGGACTATCCCAAAGTCAAGAAATATTAATCAGATACATGGATAGGACAAATTGGAGGGATGCTGGACCAAGTCAGCAGTGGGACTGGTAGCTGGACATAATGTGAAAGAAAGAACTGCTTATGCAAATGCATTTAAATCGAAGGTAGACTCAAAATACGGGAGTAACTCAGTGGGACAAGGCAGCTTCCGGAGAGGAAAAGGGAATGGGTGACATCGGGCGAGACCCTTCTTCAGAGAGATGTCAGGGAGCGTTTTTTTATAAATTTGGACAGAGATAAATTTTGTCGAAACATAATTCTGGCCGGGCAAACTGGAAGGGGAGGATGGAGAGAGAAGAAAGTGGCTATTTGTAGTTAGAGAGTCATTGTGCACACCACTGAGGTGTAAACAAACCCAAGCAAAATATGAGGTCTGTGCCTCACGCTGACAATGGAGAGGCACAGACAGAAATCACATTGGAATGGAGGGGAGTTTAAAGTGTTGAGCAACCAGGAGATCGGTAGGTTAAGGCAGACTAAAGCACAAATTTCGCCGAGTCTGTGCTTGTCTTGTTCATAGTAGAGGAACTTCAAGGTTACAAGTCATTTATTGTTACATGACCAATTAAGTACGAGAAATTTGATTTACCATACAGCCATACTAAAAAAAAGCATAACTCACAATACATAAAAGTTAAACATATACATCCACCACAGCGATTCCACATTCCTCACTGTGATGGAAGGCAATTAAGTCTAATCTTTCTTCCCTTCATTCCCCCGCGGTCGAGCGTTTGTTTCGGGGACACCTGGGAACAGTGGGATACAGTAGATGAGTTAGGTGGTGCAAATGACCTCTGCCTCACCTGAAAAGGCTATCGGAATCCTTGGAGGGAGTCAGGGGAGGGGGGGGGAGTTAAAGGAACGGTGTTGCATCTTCTGCTAGAAGGAAAGTACCTGGGAGGGAGTGTTGGTGTGGAAGGACGAGCTGACCAGGGATTGCAGAAGAACGGTCTCCTGCGAAAAATGTGGCCTGTATGGGATCCCCGTTGGAGTGGGATCTCAAGGAGGTGCAAAGTGTTAGAGGAATATGTGTGGGATGCGACGCAATGGGTGGAAGGGGAGGAACAAGGGGACTCTGCCTGGTGCAATGGGGGTGAGCAAAGCGGAGCTCGGGAAATCGAGAGACCCAAGTGAGTGCCTCATCTATAATGCAAGGGGAAACCCCCGTTTCCCTAAAGATGTGGACATCTCCTGATGATCTAGTATGAAAACCTGATTCCAGGTGAGATGCGGCGTAGAAGAGGAATTGGGCGTAGGGATAGATTCCTTTACAGAAGCAGTTGGAAAATGAGACCTAATACTGTGCGAGTCATAATTTGCGTAATTCGGTCAATAGTCTAGAAACATAGGGAGAAGTCGGAGATGGGCCAAGAAATTTGAAGTGCAGGATGGAAATTAGTCGTGAAGTCAATGATTTTCTGCATGGGTGCAGAGCAGCACCGAGCAGTCGGCAATGACGAGGATGATCCCGGGATCGGACCAGTGTACGCCTGGAACAGTAATTGTTTGACATACCTCTACATAGAAGCAGCATAGCTGGGCCCATCAGGCCCATAAGCTACCCTTGGAATTGAGAAGTGGGAAGTCAAGAGTTGTTGAGGTAAGACCAGCTCCGCTAGGTGGAGGAGAGTATTAGTAGAATGATATTGGCTGGTTCAGCAGTCGAGGAAGAAACGGAGGCTTTAAGACCTCCTGGTGGGGGAAAGAGGTAAGATGACTGGACATCCTGGGTAAGGAATGAGGATGGAGCCTGGAAAACGAACTTGTTGAAGAGACAAGAGCATGTGAGGTGTCTTGGCAAAGTAGGATGGATTGGGTACCAGGGGATAGATGGAGTCAGGTAAGTGGAAATTAATTCGTGGACGTGATCAAGGGGTCTGCCAGACAGTTCTGGTGTGAATTTTGATTATCAACTTGGGGTTGCTCAAGTGAGCGAGGCTGTACGTTCGGGGGGAGGGGGGGGGGGGGGGGGGGGGGGTGGGGGGGGGGTGGGGGGGGGGGGGGGGGGGGGGGGGTGGGGGTGGGGGGGGGGGGGAGGGGTGGGGGGGGGGGGGGGGGGGGGGGGGGGGGGGGGGGGGGGGGGGGGGGGGGGGGGGGGGGGGGGGGGGGGGGGGGGAGGTTAGATTCAGGGGAAGTGGAAAAGTTGAGCAGTCGATGTCCTCGCTGGCAGTTGAAATGCAGTCCAAAGAAGGTAGAGGGCCATCTCGGGGTAGTCCATGAGAGGTCCCGGTGAGATGGGAGAAGGGTCCATCACGGTGGTGAGGACTCTTCCCATTGAAAAAGCAGGATGCGGAGTCGACGGAAGAAGAGTTCTACATTGTTGGCGACCCAAACTCCGTTAGGTGGGGACGTGGGAACAAAGGTAGGACTCTGCTGAGGAAACAACCGTTCCATTTAATGTATCAGAAAGGGGATGTCTGGGGTGGATGGTGACACACGGCCAAGGTGGGAGGTTGGAGTCGGAGAAAGCCGGCGAGGAGATGGAGGCCGAGGCGATTCTGGTGGAGGATGGGGGTGTTCAGAGAGAGGGAGCATGAGGAATATTGTATTGGTGGGAATAGCTGGGGCCACCTGATAAAAAGGGCAGAAGACTAGTGGAATCCGCCACTGAGGTTCCCTGTAGGGGGGGAGGGGGGTGGGGGAGCAGTAGAACCCAGCAGAGGTCAGACCATGGTGTGGGAGTCTGCATCTTGGACAGTAGCTGGGACATTGTTGGCTGGTTGGCAAGTTGGGCCGATGGCCGATGTTTCTACACTGTATCACTCTAAACTCTATACTAAAAGTGCTGGGAAAAAACACAACATTTTAGGTTAATGTGCAGATTCAGATTTCAATTAGTTTTATGGTCATTACACCAGGAGGGTGCAATGAATTCCCATTTCCGCTGAAGCATAGAATATACATAATAATAGAGACGATATAAGCAAGTGGAATGCAAAGCATTCGAATGGTGCAAGTTGCCGTTTGAAATGGTGCAAAAATGCTGCCTGATCGCTGAGTTTCCTCTTCTTATGTCACATTTCAAGCATCTGAAGTGTTTAATTTGTGATTTGCATTGCAGCGTTTTGATTGCAGTTTTCATTTTTTGACATTTTGGCTTGAAACTTGTGTGGCAGTCTACAAGATAGCATCTGCTCCAGGACAGCACCACGTCAGGCGAGCTTCCTTTATTTTCAAACGACTCAACTGGTAAAAAAAGCAATGTAAAACAGACTATCATCGCCTGTCAAGCTAACACATGAGTGTGTATGGGTAGG
>CM069134.1:18948418-19080893 GCA_035221665.1 Okamejei kenojei
ACTACTGCAAACACCCTCATCAAACAAAGGCTACCAACCTCTTATCGTTGCCTCCTATCTAACTATCAAACCCTGACTTCCTTCCATCCCATAACTCTCGTCTATACATGTCCTCTTTCCTGCAGGCCAACAGCTGTGGATAAGACCCAGTATCCTTCACTTATTCCACATTGGTTTAAAGGGAAAAGCTTATGAGCATTGATTGTAGTTCATGACAACTCAAGGCTTTGTTTATTAACTGAATTTACCACTGCAATCTTGACACAGAACTACTCTTTGTGTGAGGATTAACAGTTTGTGGAAGGAATAAACATACAACATTTTGCTAAAGTTGACTCCTTGTTCAGCTTTGAGGGAGTATTTCAGAGGAGTCAGGTCAACCTCTGCACTTCAGAGGAGTAGTCACTGTCCAAACGTCCTTTAACTATTTTGGCTGTACTGCTGGGGAATTAGGCCAGGAATCATCTTAGACCATGTAAACAGAGATCCATATGCTTTCTGATATAGTTATAGCACAATGGTGTGAATGGCAGGGATCTAGGGATTAACTACAGTTTTTAAGGGCCTGTCCCACCTGGAAGCGGGGGCACGCGGAGTCGGGTGATCCCCGTTACAGGGGCCGGTCCCACCAGCACGCGCCTGATGCGGCAGATGCGCGACGAAACGGCAGTGGTGGCCGCACAGAGGTCGGGAGTGAGTGGCGTGCCGTGGCGCGAGTTGGAGCGAAGTTGGAGCGAGTCTGCGGTAAGTTCGCAAAGGACAGAGAGGACCACAAGAGAGGGACACGGAGGGGATACGGAGGGGCACAGAGAGAGGACCATCGGGAGGCACATATAGAGAGGGCCACGGAGGCACACAGAGAGAGGGCCACGAATGCACACAGAGATGGGTCACGAGAGGCATATTATGAGTGGGTCACGGAGGGCACACAGAGAGGGTCACGGAGGCATATATAGAGAGGGTCAGGAGGCAAAGAAGGGTTCACGGAGGCCACACAGAGAGGGTCACGGAGGCATATATAGAGAGGGTCACGGAGGCCACAACAGAGAGAGGGCCACGGAGGCAACAGAAGAGGGTCACGAATTGGCATATATAGAGAGGGTCCACGGAGCACGTCGTCGAGGCGGTGCGTAATGCGCGTCGGGCGGCGGCGGGCCGACAAGCCATTGCCGTGCAGAATTTTTGAACACGGTCAGTTTTCGGAAGCCCGCGGAGCTGTATGTTCGCGACAAGCTCGTTACAATCTATATGGCGTGTCGAGCTGATCGAATGGGACCGGCCCCGCGAGGCCGGACGGCTCAGGCGACCACGGTGTAGGTCTTCGCTCACCGCATGGAGTCGCATGTGGTGGGACAGGCCTTTACAATAGATATCAGCCTGTCATATGTCGATTGTGAGAAAATGGATGTGAGAAGCAAACAATCTTAAGGAAAAGCAGCTGTAAATTGACCATATTGAGAGAACAGCATTCTGTTACTTTTTTGGTTTGTGCTTACAACCTGTCGTACTTTTCCAATATCCACATAAACCTAAAATGTTTTAAAGAGTTCAAGTTCAGAGATCAAGAAAGTCTATTGTCCATTGACCCAGAGAGTCCATGACATTCTTGCATTTGTTCAGCACAACAGAATATTGCAGGCAAAATAATACAGAACAGATCAGTGTGTCCATCTACCATTGAATCCATTAGAAGAGATATCATAAGTCAGCCAATCCAGGCTAACTTGTGCTACTTAAAAATGTTCAAGACGCATTTCATCAATTTAAAAATGTGAAAGTGTGTGAGGAATATTCATGATTAAATTCAGACACGATTGGAATTCAAATTCAACGTAGAGAAAATAACCAACATGGCAACGTTGAAATAATTGTGTTACCTTAAATTTATCCTTATACTTTCCAAATGTAATCATTATGACCGAGTTCTTGTCCATTTAATAAAAAAATGGCAAACAAAATGTCTAACACAATTTACAAGAAAACCTACCCCAATGTTGATAGACTCTCTTTTGAAAATAAGTAATAAATAGCCATACCAGCGCATTTGATGTCAAAATCCTACCTTAACAAACACTGACAGAAATTGAAAACCAAAACCTTTCTCTTGCTCCAGTTATAAACTAAAATTAAACAGGTGAACCTTAACAAGTATCTTCTAACATAATTAAGATAAATGCACTACATGAACACCCTTTGGTATTAATCCTGAAAACTTTACAGCAACAATGCTAATCTAATGTTCCTTTTAGGAGCCGAAAAAAAAAACAAAAAATAATCTATTTTAGTTCATCATTTTTAACGTTGAATACATCTTCACATAACTTGACAAGACGCAACTGCATTTCACATTGAAGGAACAAAAGGAACAATATAGGCATTAAAATCACTGAATGAAAACTCCTTTGAATTGTATCTAAATGTCAATGTCTCCTTAATCACTGCAAGGAGGGCAAGTTTAACAACAAATATACCTGATACAAGAACGCACTGTTGTTATCCCAAATGGTCTTGTTCTTTGATGCTGGTATCTAATAGTACTCACATTTTAAAGAGCTATTTACGCCTTCTCCACAGTTTATGGAGAGGAGTTAAGGTGATTAACATTCTGCAGAAACTGCATAATAAACAACCATCCTGGAAGTTTTGGAGAATGCACTCAGCAATCAATAGAGCCCTTGAAATCTTTTAAGTATTCCAACAAACCTAATAACATACTTATTGAATATGGACATAGAGACTTATTGAACTGACTTAGTAATTCCAACTTTTGTTTTTATCTAAACGTGGGGAACATGCTGCCTGGTACATCAGTTTGTGGTTACCAGTTACCCAACAATGTTTGTGGAACAAGAAACCATTAATTTTATCATAATTATAATCGTAATCATACTTTATTACCAAGTATGTTTTTGCAACATACGAGGAATTTGATTTGCGCACGCAGTCATACCAATAAAAAACAACAGAACTCACTAAATACATTTTTAACGAACATCCCATCATTCCTCACTGCGATGGAAGGCTAAAAAAAAAGTAAATCTCTCCCCTCCATGGTTCTCCGCGGTCGGGGGCCTCGAGCCTTCCCGTTGACGGGACAATCTTGACTCCCGTCCCGAGTCAGAGGCTTAGGCGGGCCCATCCCTGGCAGGGGGGGGGGGGGGGGGGGGGGGGGGGGGGCGATCAAGCTCCTGCCTCCGGGCGGATGTCAGTACCACCGCCTCGCCAGCGATCGGACCCCAGGTTGGGGCTAGTCCGAAACATCGTGCGGTTTTGGAGCTCCCGAGTCGGTCTCTCCCGAGACAGTCAATAATCACTTCATAACCGGACTGTAACTGTTTTGCCAGGAAGGAACTGCAGATGCTGGTTTACACTGAAGATAGAAAAAAAATGCTGGAATAACTGGTTGAGTGGGACAGGCAGCATTACTGCTGAGAAGGAATGGGTGAACGTTTTCGGGACGAGACCTTCTTCAGACTGCGAGTCAGGGGAATGGGAGTAGTGTATAGAAAGGTAAGGTGTGAAAATGACAAATCAAAAGCAGATGTTATTAAGGAAATGTAGAATGGTTCATTGTTAGCTGAGGGTATGGTGACAACAAGGCACACAATCAGTAATATTTAATCAGTAGGACAGTAGAACTAGTCGGAGAACATGGATGAGGCAGGGCTTGAGAGAGAGGGATAGCAAGGGATACATTGAAGTTAGAGAAATAAATACACATAACCCGCTGGGTTGTAAGCTGCCCAAGCTAAAAACTATGAGAATGCTGTTCCTCCAATTTGCATTGGGCTTTACACTGACAGTGGAGGGAGGCCCAGGACAGTAAGGTCAGTGTGGGAATGGGGAGGGGGAGTTAAGTGTAGAGTAGCCAGGAGATCATGTAGGCCTAGGCGGACTGAGCGGAGGTGTTCAGCAAAACCTGTGCCTGGTCGCCGCCATGTGTAGGCGTCCAGCTACCTTTGCCCCAAATTTCCTCCATCTTTTTAAGGCTCCTTAACTGTTTCCACTTGTCACCGACTAGCCTATGTCCCTCCCTTCATCTCCTCGCCTTACTACATCACTCCCATCCAGACACCTGTTGCCACCTATCATCTTCCAGCCCCTCCACCCATCCTCCCCCTCACCTCTTGGCAATCTGGCTATCTGCCTCTCCCCTCGCAGTCCTGATACAGGGTACACTTGACCAAAAAACATCAACCATCCCTTGAACTCCCACACGTGCTACCTGACGCTCTGTGTTTCATAAAGCAGTTTTGTTGTTTTCTCATATATGCTAATCCTTTGCATGCGGTGGCATTGGAGAGACTACCATCTCTCCTACTCTCTGGCACAAAAGCAAAGGGCACATTCAAACAACATTTATTTGAATGAGTTTTTTTCCTAAAAACATGTATTGCTTTAAAATACGGAAGCACATGCCATCTCCTGGAATCATCAAAATTAAAGTCCACATTTGCTGATTGTGCTGCTGTACTCTTCTAGTAAACTATTTAAGTTTTAAGACTTTGTTTCTATCTTATCACATCTATTAATTTCTATTTCATGATCATTTAACTATTCTATTTACATACAAGCTCCGTCACACACACACACACACAAATAAGAATATTATATGTGTGCGTGGACAGCTGTCTGTCACACTGAGTTTACTCCAACATTTTGTGCAGAGTTGGTGCTGTATATTAATAAATGTGCATTAGCAGGCTCCCTGTAGGAATTCTGCCTATTGCAGCACAGACACCTGGGGCTTTAACATTTATTACTTTTCTTATTTTATGGGTGTATACTTTAGAGATACACTGGAGAACCAGGCCCTTCAGCCCACCGAGTCCCTGCGTTGACCTGTGCTCACCCTTTACAATAACACTATCCTACACCACACTAGGGACAATTAACAATTTTACCCAAGCCTAATTAACCTACAAACCTGTACGCCTTTGGACTGTGGAGGAAACCAGAGCACCCGGAGAAAACTCACGTGGATGTGGTCACAGGGGGAATGTACAAAACTCCGACAGACAGCACCCAATCAATCGAAACCAGTTAGTCTCTGGCGCTGTATGTCAGGCCAGCAAACTCTAAAAGAGCTGCTGTGCCACCGAGCCGCCCTTCTATTCAAGAGAACGTCAAATAATAAAAGCATCTCCGTACTTCCCAATACAAGTGGCAATGAATGAATTTGGAAGAGACGTCGTGTCGTTCATAGTTTTTCCTTTCTCAAAATAAACTTTATTCATACTGGAAATATATACAATACTCAAAAATTTGTGAAAAAAATTATTCATACATTCCCATTGTCTGTACATTTCATAATGTTATATCAGTATGTTTACACCCCTCATTGCACACTTTGCCACCTCATGTGGCCCCAGGGATGATATCCCTTCCCTTATTTGGGAAGTGTCCCCCACTGGACTCTGCCCCTTAATGTCCAACAGTGGAAGGATCCTAGACTGTGGTCCTCCCCATATAAACCTGACCACGGTGGAAAATGGGTGATTCATGGTCTTGACCCGAAACATCACCCATTCCTTCTCTCCATAGATGCTGCCTCTCCCCGCTGAGTTACTCCAGCATTTTGTGTCTAAGCTTCGACAGCAGATGGATAGTCTGTTTTACAATTGCTTTTTTTTTTTCTATTGCCAAGTGAAGTCATTTGAAATAAAGTAAGCTCGCCTGACCATGGTGCGCCATGGAGCTGATGCTCATCTTGTAGACTGCACACAAGTTCCAAGCCAATATGTCCAAAAAATGAAACTGCAATCAAAAACAGCTGCAATGACAAATCCAACAAAATAAAACAGTTTCAGATGCTTGAAATGTGACATAAGAAGAGGAAACTCAGCAGATCAGGCAGCATTTTTTGCACCATTTCAAAACGGCAAACCTTTGCACGATTCGAATGCTTTGCATTCCTCATTGCATATAATTGTATCTATTATTATGTATTTCTATATAATATAAGAATAATTTTTATATTGTATTTCATTGCACCCTCCCTGGTGTACATGACTAAACTAATCTGAATCTGAATCAGCAACATAAAACCTAAAATGTTGTGTTTTTTTTCCAGCACTTACAGTAAATAGAGTCATAGAGTGATACAGTGTAGAAAACTGTCCCAACGGCTCAACTTGCCCATCACACAGCCAACAATGTCCCAGCTACTGTCCAAGATGCAGACTCCCACACCATGGTCTGACTCTGCTGGGTTCTACTGCTCCCCCCCCTCCCTACAGGGAACCTCACTTGGAATGGTGATTCCCAAAAGTTCTTCCCCTGCCCCTTTTATCCAGGTGGCCCCAGCTATTCCCCACCAATACAATAGTCCTCAGCTCCCCCTCCACTCTCTGAACACCCACCATCCTCCCACCATACATTGCCTCAGCCTCCATCTCCTCGCCTGCCTTTCTTCCACCGACTCCAACCTCCCACCCATGCCGTGTGTTCACCATCCCCCCTGACATCCCCCTTTCTGATACGGAACGGTTGGTACCTCAGCATAAATCAATGTCCTCAAGGCCTCTCCTTTGTTCCCCCTCCGTCCCCACCTCAACGAGTTCTGGTCCCCGCCACAATGTAAGAACAAATCTTCTTCCATCGACTCCGCCTCCGTGCCTTTTTCAATGGGAAGGAGTCCTCACCACCCAGTGATGACCCCCTTCTCCATCTCCACTGGACCCCCATCCTCATGGGACTACCCCCGATGGCCCTCTACCTTCTTTGGACTGCATTTCCAACTGCCAGCGAGATATCAACTGCCTCAACGACTTTTCCACTCCCCTGACTCTAACCTCTCCCCCCCCCCCCCCCCCCCCCCCCGAACGTACAGCCTCCGCTCACTCTGAGCAACCCCAAGTTGATAATCAAAATCACAAACAGAACTGTACCTGGCAGACCCCTTGTTCACGTCCCACCCGAATTAATTTCCACATACCTCGACTCCTTCCTATCCCCCCCTGGTCCAATCCATCCCTACCTATGTCCAAGACACCTCACATGCTCTTCGTCTCTTCAACAACTTCCGTTTTCCAGGCTCCTACTCCCTCATCCTTACCATGGATGTCCAATCACTCTACACCTCCCAATCCCCCACCAGGAAGGTCTTAAAAGCCCTCCGTTTCTTCCTCGACGCAGAACCACAGCCAATTTCCCACTACTAATACTCTCACTCCACCTAGCGGAGCTGGTCCTTACCCTCAACAACTTCTTCGACTCCTCCCACTTCCTCCACATCCAAGGCGTAGCTATGGGACACTCGCATGGGCCCCAGCTAATACACCAGCCTGGCCTCTTTGTAGGGTATATGTCAAACAATTCACTGTTCCAGGCGTTCACTGGTCCTATCCCGGAACTCAACCTCCGCTACATTGACGACTGCATCGGTGCTGCCTCCTGCACCCATGCAGAACTCATTGACTTCACGACTAATTTCCATCCTGCACTCAAATTTACTTGGACCATCTCCGACATCTCCCTACTGTTTCTATATCTCACCGTCTCCATCACAGGAGACAGACTATTGACCGACATCTACTGCAAACCTACTGACTCGCACAGCTATCTAGTCTACACTTCTTAATACCCCACCCTGCTTCCATGTAAAGACTCTAATCCCCACATACTCCCCAATTCCTCTCGTCTAAACGCCCGCATCTGCACCCTGGATCAGGTTTTCCATACTAGATCATCAGAGATGTCCACATTCTTTAGGAAACGGGGGTTTCCCCCTTGCATTATAGATGAGGCACTCACTTATGCTCCTCCTCGATTTTCCCACAGCTCCGCTCTTGCTCCGCCTCCCCCCATTCGCACAAGGGCAGAGTCCCCTTGTCCTCGCCACCTTCCACCCCATCAGCCGTCGCATCCAACACATAATCCTCTAACACTACATTCGCCACCTCCAATGAGATCCCACTCCAACGGGATCCCACTACAGGCCACATTTTTCTGCAGAGACCGTTCCTTCTGCAACTCCCTGGTCAGCTCGTCCCTTCCCACCCAAACCACTCCCTCCCCCAGTACTTTCCCTTCAACTGCAGGAGATGCAACACCTGTCCCATTTTTAAACTCCCCCCCCCCTCCCCCCCCAAAGTCCCCCGCCCCCCCCCCCCCCCCCCCCCCCCCCCCCCACCCCCCCACCCCCCCCCCCCCCCCCCCCGCCCGCCCGCCCCCCCCCCCCCCCCCCCCCCCCAACCACCGCCCCCCCCGCCCCCCCCCCCCCCCCCGCCCCCCCCCCCCCGCCACTCCCCCCCCCCCCCAAACTCCCCCCCCACCCCCCCCCCCCCCCCCCACCGCCCCCCCCCCCCCCCCCCCCCGCCCCCCCCCCCCCCGCTCCCCCCCCCCCCCACCCCCCTCACCCCCCCCCCCCCCCCCCCCCTCCCCCCCCCCCCCCCACCCCCCCCCCCCCCCCCCCCCCCCCCCCCCCCGCCCCCCCCCCCCCCGCGCGCTCCCCCCACCCCCCCCCCCCCCCCGAACGCCCTCCCCCCCCCCCCCCCCCCCCCCCCCACGCCCCCCCCCCGCCCCCCCCCCCCCCCCCCCCCCCCCCTCCCCCCCCCCCGCCCCCCCCCCCCACCCCCCCGCCCCCCCCCCCCCCCCCCCCCCCCCCCGCCCCCCCCCCCCCCCCCCACCCCCCCCCCCCCCCCCACCCCCCCCCCCCCCCCTCCCGCCCCCCCCCCCCCCCCCCCCCCCCCCCCCCCCCCCCCCCCCCCCCCCCCCCCCCCCCGCCCCCCCCCCCCCTCCCCCCCCCCCGCCCCCCCCCCCCCCCCCCCCCCCACCCCCCCCCCCCCACCCCCCCCTCCCCCCCCCCCGACCCCCTCCCCCCCCCCCCCCTACCCCCCCCCCCCCCCCCCTCCCCCCCCGCCACCCCATAGTCCCATTTTCAGGTGAGGCAGAGGTTCATTTGCACCTCCTCCAACCTCATCTACTGTATCCACTGTTTTCCCAGGTGTCCCCGAACGACAGCCTCGACCGCGGGGAATGAAGAGGGAAGAAGATTAGACTTTATTGCCTTCCATCACAGTGAGGAATGTGGGGAATTTCTGCTGTGGTGGATGTTATGTTAACTTTTATGTAATTGTGTATAAGGAGGATTGCTTTTTTTTTTAGTATGGCTGTATGGTTAATTCAAATTTCTCCCGTACCTTAATTGGTACATGTAAACAATAAACTGACCTTGTAACCTTGAAGTTCTCTACATCGACAAGACCAAGCACAGGCTCGGCAATCATTTTGTCCGCTTAGTCTGCCTTAACCTACCTGATCTCCTGGTTGCTCAAGATGACACTTTAACTCCCCCTCTCCCATTCCCTAACTGAGCTTTCTGTCCTGGGCCTCCCTCCATTGTCAGAGTGAGGCAACAGCATCTCATATTTTGCTTGGGTTATTTACACCTCAGTGGTGTGAACATTGGCTTCTCTAACTTCAAATAGCCCTTACTTTCCTTCTCTCTCCATCCCCTCCCCTTCCCAGTTTTGCCGCCAGTCTTACTATTTTCCGACTAACATTCCCACACTACCTCTGTCCCCAACCACTCCCCGACATCACTCTGAAGAAGGTACTCGACCCGAAATGTTATCCCATTCCTTCTCTCCCGAGAAGCTGCTGTCCCACTGAGTTACTCCAGTAGTGTGAGTCTACCTTTCGATTTAAACTGGCATCTGCATATGCAGTTCTTTCTACACATTATGTCCCAGCTACAGTCCCCACCTGCCTGCACTTGGTCCAGATGCCATCCAAATTTGTCCTATCCATGTACCTGTTTAAACTGTTTCTTGAACTTTGGGATAGTCCCAGCCTCAACTAACCTCCCCTGGCAGTTTGTTCCATGCACCCACCACCCTTTGTGTGAAAAGTTAGCCCTCAGCCTCCTATTAAAATATTTTCCCCATCACCTTGAATCTATGTCCTCTGGTCCTCGATTCCCTTTACGCTGGGCAAGAGATTCTGTGCATCTACCTCATCATTCCTCTCATAATTTTACACACCTCTATAAAGATCACCTCTCACCCTCCTGCACTCCAAGAATGGAGTCCCAGCCTACTCAACCTCTCCCTAGAGCTCACACCCTCTAGTCCTGGCAACATCCTCGTATATCTTCTCTGAACCCTTTCAAGCTTGACAATAACTTTCCTATAACACGGTGCCTAGAAAATGAACACGGATACTCTAAAAGTTTTAAAAAACATCTAAGTTTGTTGGCTAGGAGGTTTAAACCATACAGATCAATTAAGCGCCAAATACTTTAGGACTTGAGTGAGATACCCCAGACCCCGGATTGAGTCGTTAGAGGAGTGTGAGGTTGACCCCACCATGAGAAAGAAAAATGCAGACATTTACACTTTGTCGGAGAATAGTGAGATTGTGCGAGGCAAATCACATATCCATGCACAGCAATGGGTGTCACACTGCTTTGAAAGAGCCTTTGGAAGTAGACCAAGGGTCATACGTGCAAAGGAACAAGAATAATATGGAGCTGACATTAGCAAAGTTGAGTAAGTGTCTTCACAAGGGCTGACACAAAATGAGACAAGACAAGTGAAATCATTTAGGAAGCTGGTGAAGGTGGCAAAAGGTGAAGCTGTTGATGAATGAGTGAGATGGGTCAAATAGCTTTCCTGATCTTTGCAGAAAAGTAGAAAGGACAAACAGCAGTAATTACCAACAACACATCTGATTCTCTCTCACAATGTACTACAATTCAGTGTCATTTCTCATAATTGCTCTCATGCTTCATCATGGTCATTTCAGATGTGATAAGCTAAAAGCAAATATCCATTCACAGTTTATATTTCAAGCATTTACAATTACTACCAATCCACATCAATATATGTCTATTATATAAAAATTGGAGGGTTTTCTTCTGAAATTGGCTTGACTTTTCAATTGATTTGTTTCCACCTGATAAACATAACAGTATAACAACGAACAAAACAACCAAACAGGGTGGCAGCTGTAGACCTACTGCCTCACAGCACCAGAGACGCGGTTCGATCCTGATCTCGGGTGCTACCTGTACAAAGTTTGTACATTCTCCCTGTGACTGCGTGGGTTTTCTCTGGATGCTCCGGTTTCCTTCCACATTCCAAAGACATGCAGGTTTGTAGGTAAATTGGCTTCTGCAAATTGTCCCTAGTGTAGGATAGAACGAATGTAAGGGGGTGATTGCGGGTCAGCATGGGCTCGGTGGGCCGAAGGGCCTGTTTCCATACTGTGTCTCTAAACTAAACTAAACTAAATTAAACTGCTCCTGATTTTACTGGAAGGTGACATTTATTCTGGAAGGCATTGACATTGGTGTACATTCAACCAAACCCTCAGAGGAAAGAGCATAAATCTCTAAAACTGGTCACTCTTGCACTGTTCCTTCAGGGCTCAGTACATTAATTCTCAGAGTAGTATTTCATCCTAAACACATATTTTCTCCAGACTTTTATCCCAGGAAAGTGAAATTTATCGTCAATAAATAAATGAAGTGAAGATTTACTGCAATAATTGTCCTTTCACAGAGGTCATTGGCAGTGAGCCTCACCTTCTGCCTCTCACAAATCATTGGCCAATGTGCTTGCTGTTCAAACGGAGCCAAGGGTAGAACTGGCAATGGTAAATTATGCAACCGTGCTGTATACTTATCCAAAGAAATACTGTGTTGGAAATTGGACCATAACTGAGAAGGCTGTTAAATAGGTTTCTGCCTGAGAGTAGGGCTGGGCTGGGGACTGGTTGCCTGACTGTGCCAGAGATGTGTGAGACGCACATACGCAGCAACAAAGCACAGACAGCTCGAGGCACCGTGCAGGTTCGAACAGACCGGGCACAGTTAAATGTGTACTGAAGTTTTTCAAGCAGAAACTCCCCCAGAATAACTCGATGGAGGATTACAGAAAGCATTGCCGTGTCGATATGGTTGACGGGGCATTTGGTGACTTGATCGGGGAGCTTGAGGTTGGTCAGAGAGATGATCCGGGATCAGCGTGACCGGCAGAGCGGAATTGGATGTGGAAGCAATTACCATGGAGAATCTACCTGAAAGCAGTGCACATTCCTGGTAGCTGACCAGGTGGGATTAGGCCTATTTTATTCAGTGGCTAGGGTTGCCAACCAGTCCCGCATTAGCCAGGACTTCCCGTATATTGGGCTAACTTGGTTTGTCCCATACGGTACCGCCCTTGTCCCGTATTTGACTGCAGCTACTCTGTAATCACCAGAGGGCACGCTTACAGACAGATCCTAGATCTGAATACAACAGCGTGCGTGCGTGTTACATGTGCTGTTGATGCCATACATGAGTGATTCAACTGTAGATACCATCACAGGCCCCCTTATGCGCATCAGTTTTTACGTTATATTTTGCCCGTCTCTGTAACTCCCTGCTCCCTCCCGCCCAGTCCCCTCCCCCTCAATGTCCCCCTCCCCTCCCCTTCAAATGTCCCCTCCCCCTCAATGTCCCCGCCTCTCCCTCAATGTCCCCTCCCCCCCCTCAATGTCCCCTCCCCCCTCAATGTCCCCTCCCATCCTCGCCTTCCCCTCAATGTCCCCTCTCCCCTCAATGTCCCCCCTCCTCTCCCCTCTCCCCCTCAATGTCCCCTCCCCCTCAATGTCCCCTCCTCACCCCTCCCCCTAAATGTTCCCTTCCCCTCAAATCTCCCTCCCCTCCCCATCTGGGCCCCCTCTCCCCGTCTTTGTAACCCCTTATTTTTGTCCCTTATTTGGGAGTGGGAAAGTTGGCAACCTACCAGTGGCTAAATCAAACCTCGGTCCTTTGTTAAGGCCTTGAATGTGTGCTGTTGAAAATGCTCGAATGCATTGTGTGCGATAACATCAAAGCATGATTTCCACACCATTTTATACACCTGATCAGGGGTCCACAATGGTCATACACGTCATTCACATGGAACAAAGGAGCTGGAAGTGTTTTGGCCTCTAGAAATAATCCTCATACGTTTTCATCAAGATCTTTTGGTGAGACAAAGGAGTCAGTGTTCATCTCCACAAACCCACACACCATCTCCCTGCCTTTTGGATGGTACGTTGAAATGGTGAATAATTAACGTTACTCTTTTTTATTCTCTCTGCAGCATTCAAGTTAATGGAGGTATCCACTTCATTTAGACAGGGCCAAGGAACAACTATATTTTCACTGGAACTTGGGAGGAAAATCACCCTAGTGACAAATACACGAGTTTTAAAGATGATGGGTAATGGGGCGGCTGGAAGGAAGGGGCAAATACATTATGTGCTGTTTTTAATGCATGGAAGGATCCATTGAAGCTCATGAAGTAGAAAAAGAGTCACAGTTTGCAATGCGTCTGTCTGCCTCTACTCTTGCCTCTCCTCCACTGGCCAATTTTGCTTCCACGACAATTTTTAAGAGCTTTGAATTCCCAAATTGCCAGCCTTTGTCCTGCTCCCTCCTCTTTACTAGCTTTCTTCCCCTCTACCTCAATCAGTCTACAAGATGTCCCACAGTCCAAAATGTTGCTTGTACTTCCCCCCTCCACACATGGTTCCTGGCGCACTGAGTTCGTCCAGCACTTATTGTTTTAGATTGAAAAGCAGGCTGCATCTGGAATAGGATCATGGCTTCTTCTTCTTGCGTTATGGCGAGCACAGCCTTCTTCTTCTTCTCTTCTTCTTGCATATGGCGTGCACAGCCTAAAGTTGTAAGACAACTTGTTCTGTTTGATCTTCTGTTTGTGCACGCCAGGTTGATTGCATCGTTCGAAACAGGGTGACCACGTGAAGGTTGCAATCTCCCACCCGGAGATCATGGCTTCTGAGGATAGTGTAAAGGAAAAGCCATGAGAGGTAATTATGTCACTTATGAAGAGACCTTCCTGAGATGGATTCCCTTGCTGGATGTTGGGGCTGGAGCCACGGTGGCGTTTTTTTTTCAGCTGGTAGAGCTGCTGCCTCAAGTTTTTTTTTTTGTACCAGAAACTCGGGTTCTGAACCTGATCTCGGTTTGCTGTCGGTGTGAAGTTTGAACATTTTCCCTGTGCGTTTCCATCAGGAGCTACCTTCAGTTTGTTCCCATGTCCTAAATAAGTGCAGGATTATAGGTTAGACACAATTGTAGAAACATAGAAAACAAGAAACATAGAAATTAGGTGCAGGAGTAGGCCATTCAAGACCCTTCGAGCCTGCACCGCCATTCAATATGATCATGGCTGATCATCCAACTCAGTATCCCGTTACCTGCCTTCTCTCATACCCACTGATCCCCCTTAGCCACAAGGGCCACATCCAACTCACTCTTAAATATTAGCCAATGAACTGGCACCCCACCTGTGGCAGAGAGTTCCAGAGACTCACCACTCACTGGTGTGAAAAAATTCTTTCATCTCGGTCTTAAAGGATTTCCCCCTTATCCTTAAGCTGTGACCCCTTGTCCTGGACTTCCCCAACATCGGGAAACAATCTTCCTGCATCTAGCCTGTCCATACCCTTAAGAAATTTGGTAAGTATTTCCTATAAGATCCCCTCTCAATCTCCTAAATTCCAGGAGTATAAACCGTCTATCCAGTGACAGTCCTGACATCCCCAGGAATCAGTCTGGTGAACCTTCATCTCATGGCAATAATTGTCCTTCCTCAGATCTTGGAGACCAAAACTGTACGCAATACTCCAGGTGGTGGGTCTCACCAAGACCTGTACAACTGAAGTAGAACCTCCCTGCTCCTGTACTCAAATCCTTTTGCTATGAAAGCTAACATACCATTCGCTTTTTTTTCACTGCCTGCTGCACCTGCATGCTACTTTCAATGACTGGTGTACCATGACACCCAGGTCTCGCTGCATCCCCCTTTTCCTAATCGGCCACCATTTAAATAATAGTTGCTTTCCTGTTTTTGCCACCAAAGTGGATAACCTCACATTTATCCACATTATTACTGCATCTGGCCAAACATTTGCCCAATCACCAGCCTATCCAAGCACCTTGCAGTCTCCTATTGCATCCTCCTCACAGCGAACACTGCCCCCCAGCTTAGTGTCATCCGCAAACTTGGAGATATTGCCTTCAATTCCCTCATCCAGATCATTAATATATATTGTAAATAGCTGGGGTCCCAGCACTGACTGCCTCAGGTACCCCACTAGTTACTGCCTGCCATTGTGAAAAGGACCCGTTTACTCCTACTCTTTGCTTCCTGTTTGCCAGCCAGTTCTCTATCCACATCAATACTGAGTAACAACGGGATGGGCAGCAACGCAGCACCTGAAGTTCCTTCCTACACAGGAACTGTGTAGGTTAATGGGCCTCCGTAAATTGACCCCAGTATGTAGGGAACAGATGAGTAAGTGGAATAATTTTGAACTAGTGTGAACGGGTGATGAATGGTCAGTGTGTACTTAGTGCGCCAAGAGGCCTGTTTTCTTGTGGTACCTTTCAATAAATTCATCAATTAATCAAAATCCCATTTAACTAAAGCTGTAACAGGCTTCATGCATGGGTTACCCTGCTTCATCTAGCTCTTGGTCTTTTTTTTATGGGACAATGTTTTTTTAATATTTTTTTCCTTGTTAAAGCCCTGTCCCACGGTACGAGTTCATTTCCAAGAGCTCTCCCGAGTTTGCCCTGATTACGAAACTCGGAGATTTACGGTAATGGCCACTCGTCGGTACTCGGGGCTCTCGTGGACATTTTTCATCATGTTGAAAAAATCTTCACGAGTCTTCCCGTGCTTACCTGCCGTTAGCGAGTCTTCCCCGAGCACCTGCCGTTAGCGCTAAGAGACGTCCCCGAGCTCCGACGTACCCTGGGACTGGGAAAATACAGTAACAAAATAGCATGGAAAGGAAAAATATTTGGTTGGAAGGACATAATATGATTGAAGAGATAAAATATACCCACATATTGCTAGATGTGGATGGCTGTTGCCTCCAAAACCTGAAATAAAACCCCACGTTGGTCAAGGAATGAACCACTCGCACCCTTAGAGTTTCTGGCTGTTTTTCCAAATGTAATTCAAGAGTTAAACAGCCTGGCAGGGCGGAATATTGGCCCAACTGCCCTGGCTTGTTATATATCAGTTTCTGGGAGTCATTAAATCTTAGGATTTTGCCTATCAGCATTTCATTTGAAAAGCCACTGGGAATATAAAGTACGTGGAACCACATATTGCTAGATGTGGATGGCAAAATCATTAAAGACCCTTGGACTATCTTTGATTGGATTTTATCTTGCACATAAAACGTGATTTCACGTTATTCCCTTGAGAGGCATCGTCGTTTTCCGCTGACATTACAGGTGCTGTCGATGCCCACACATCTCTTTCTCTCTTGGGCTGGGATTCCCCAGAATTACACTGACAGCTGGATGTGGTATCCGAGTCCCCATTCATTCCGCGCTGCCAAAAGGATGGGTTCAACTCAGTTCAGTTTAGTTTATTTCACGTGTACTGTGGTACAGTGAAAAGCTTTTTGCTGCGTTGCTAGCCGGCCAGCAGAAAGAAAATACATGATTACAAATCGAGCCATTCACAGTGTACTGATACATGGTAAGGGAATAACATTTTAGTGCAAGGTAAAGCCAGGATAGTCTGAGGGTACCTCGATGAGGTAGACAATAAGTTCTATACCTGCTCTCTGGTTGTGGTAGGAATGGTTCAGTTGCCTGATAACAGCTGGGAAGAAACTGTCCCTGAATCTGGAGAAAATGCAAGGTGATCTGAAGCCTATTTCCTTCGCCCATGCTGCCTCACCCGCTGAGTTTCTCCAGCATTTTTGTCTACCTTCTGATTTCCAGTTTTCTGCAGTTCCTTCTTCAATCTTCTTTTTACTGCACGTTCTCACTGAGAAAAGAATACGAGATGATAAAAGATAAAGGAATGGTGAGGTCACTAATTTGTGGTTTTCTACAGAAAAAATTGCCTGCTAATGGGATGTAGGAGCAGAAATATGAACAGTAGCTAATAAAAACCAAACCGCAGTCCTTTTTGACTGAGAGCCCCCGAAACCTCAGGGATGAGGACAGTGAAACAAAAGGAGTTATTCTAGTGGGAGGTTGAAAACAGGCACCATGTGGAACGGTGACAATAATACATGCTTGGTTTAAAGTCTGGCTTGAGGCTTGTAATTTTGGAGCTGATTGATTATTAACATGAGTTAAACACGCCTGGAGGTACTAACACAGACACCTTGTGAATTTAGCACTAAAACACTGATTAGAAACAAGGAGACACAAATGATTGCAGATGCTGGAACCTGGCACAAAATAAATGCTATCGGCGAGACCAAACAGACTGAGCGATCATTTCGCTGAACACCTTCACTCAGTTTGCCTGGGCTTATGTGATCTCCCGGTTACCAAACACTTTAACTGCCCTTCCCATTCCCACACTGACCTTTCTGTCTTGGGCATCCTCCACTGTCAGAGTTGAGGCCCAACTCAAATTTGAGGAACAATATATTTCGCTCGGGTAGCTTACAACCCCCAGCATTAATGAATATTGATTTCTCTACTTTTATTCCTCTCTCCCATCCTACTTCTCCAACTAGTTTGACTGTTCTCCTCTAAATTAAATTTTCCTGATGATGAATATTGGCCAAGTATTCACATACACATAAATTTGCCTTAGTGCTCTGCCCGCAAGTGACAACATGGCATATAGTGGACAGTTTAGGAATGACATTAAACATTAATAATAAAACATTATTGATTAAAGATGTGAATTTAAAATTAAAATACCAGAGCAAAAGGAGGCTACAGATTTTTTTGGTTATTGAGGTAAAGCTACTACTCGTGGAAAAAAGCTGTTTTTATGTCTGGCTGTGGCAGCTTTGACAGTCCGGAGTCGCCTTCCATAGGGAAGTGAATTCAAGGAGTTTGTGGCCCAGGGTGAGAGGAGTCAGAGATGATCTTACCCGCTCGCTTCCTGGCCCTTGCAGTTACAGTTCGTCAACAATGGAGTGAAGGTTGCAGCCAATAACCTTCTCTGCTGATCAGACGATTCGCTGCAAGCCCCTCCGGATGTCGTGCTTGGTGGCTGAGCCAAACCAGACCATGATGGAGAAGGTGAGGACAGACCACTACGATGGCAGTATAGAATTGGACCATCATTGCCTGTAGGGCAGATTGTGCTTCCTCAGCTGTTTGCAGGGATACATCCTCTGAATGTGCCTTTTTGACTGTGGAAGTCGATGGTAGCCCCCCACTTAAGGTCCTTAGAGATGATGGTTCCCAGGAACTTAAAAGACCTCCACAGATGTGACTGTGGTGTTGTTGGTGAGTGGGGTTAGGGAAGGGGAAGCTCTCCTAAAGTCTACTATCAATTCCACTGTCTTAAGAGCATTGAGCTCCAGGCTGTTGCGAATGGCACCAGGACGCCAGCTGTAACACTCACCTGTCTGTAGGCAGATTCTTCCCCACCCTGATTGGTCCCAATCAGGGTTGTGTCACGGTCGCAAACTTGAGGAAGCTTGACAGAGGAGTCAGTGGAGGTTGTCAGTCGTTGGTAGAGAGAGTAGAGAGGAAGTACGCAGCCTTGCAGTGCTCCCTATGCAGAGGGTTGTATGCCTTGTTGTCACCTTCCCAATCAGTTTACGATGACCTATTCTATATTTTCCCATGATCTCTCGTGTTCACCTTCCATATGTCTCAATCTGAAGAAGGATCTCGACCCAAAATGTCATCCATTCCTCTCCAGAGATGCTGCCTCTCACTGAGTCAATCTCCAAGCATTTGTGTCTATCTTCGATACAAAGCAGCATCTACATTTATCCTACACATTAGACGGTAGCGTTCTGTTTGAACTCCTTGGTTCACTCATCCATTTCCCACTTTACCAACCCATCCCCATGTACTTGTTTTTCAAGGTTGGAGAATGCATGGGGTTTGAGAGGGAGCATGCGAGAAAGCTTGGCAATGAACTACGCTGTAATTTTGTAGATGGTGCACACTGCAGCCACAATATGCTAATGCCGACAAAAATAAGGCTTTGGGAGAACTGTCTAGGTTGGGTGCTGCACTCATCTAGGCAAGTTAACACAATATGGTAAAATGGTCAAAGGATTTTGATGCCTCAGACGGTGAGTCACTCACAAAATTATCCTCAATGCAACAGCAAAATATGATACAGCTCCAGTTAAACCGCTCAAACCGGTCGGTTATGACAATTATGTTTAGTGTATAGGGCCTTAGCATTGATAATGTCATTTAATATCAGGAAAGTGGTTAGACAAAATGTGTAGGGAGGAACTGTAGATGCTGGTTTGCACCGAAGATAGGCACAAATCTGGAGTAACTCAGCGGGACAGGCAGCATCCCTGGAGAGAAGGAATGGGTGATTTTTCTAATCGAATCCTTAGACTCATTCTTGTTGGGAGATGGTTATTTCTTGCCATTTACCAGCCTAGGACTACATGTTCTCCTGGCCGCCAGTTCCATTCACAGGCAGTTGTTACTTCACTTCTTGGAGTGTGAATGGAATTGAACTTTTGTGTAACTTACAATTACAATTAAATATCCTCACTTTATGTTCCAATGACAGAGGAGGAGGCCAGTTATGCAGCTACAAAAAGATGGTTGGCCAAAGGTTACTGCTCAGCTATCCAATGCTGAGATAATTAACCATGGCCAACCATTGCCCTTTGTGCAGATTGCAAATAACTCAAGCCAAAGGCTTTTGCCTTGATTCCCATTGTGTTCAAATGTATTGCTGATAAATGTAATCTTAATAAATAGAGATTTGATCTTAAGATAATAAAAAACAAACAATCACCTGTCACTTCATTTTTGAGCATTTTCATTTATTTTCCTTGTGTCCTCTCATTCAGAATGTAGACTTTGCAACAATGGATTACTAACAGTGGGCTTGTTGTGACATAAATACCGTACTCCCGAGGAAAACGCAACTGGAAAAAAAGTAAGGATGTAACCAAATAATGGTGGACTTGCTTTTTCTGTCTGCGGGTATGTTTTTGAAGTACTCCCCAAGTGTTAGCAGTTCTCCGATTCTCTCCTGGAAATCTGAAGGGAAACCCTTGTTTCATGGAAAAGCAGGTATTGCTGTCTCAAAGCAACTTTTTTGGGTTGAACATTAAAAAAAAAAAAAAATCACACAACAAAAAAACATGGCTTGTTACTTATCAGTCCAAGCGAGAATATTGTTCCCAAATGCATTGCAAGTGGGCAAGGACTACATCCCTCCTGAGAAAGTGAAATGAAAATCTGATGAGAAGCCTCCAGATGAAGATAAAGTCATTACCAAGGCAGTTGAAGGTGCCAAGAGTAATCTGCCTGAATATTCTGAGACAATATAGTTTGTCCATGCTAATATTGCCTCTTCGGAATAAAATTTTCCTCTCCTGATCAAGAAGACATTTTCTTTGTCAGAGTAAATGTTCCCCATACGTCTTCAGAAAGTAACCCATGTTACAAATTCTGGCTTTATCCATATAGACGACACCTCTGCATCACACAAGCAAATTGCTTGAGGTGGGGTAATTGCAGTGTAATTGTGATGGCAACTGATACCTTAATCTCAGTATTATGCAGTTTTAAGGTTGCAAAGATTGCTTGAAAAATGAGTTAAACAGAACCCTAAAAAGCAGGATTTGTATTATAATTTAGGTTCTTTCACAGGGATGACGTCTTCCTTTGATAGTCAGAAAAGAATTTGTGCATAGCTTTTTCTTGGGAATAAAGACATACATGATGATGCAAACAATCAGTTTTAAACACAATTTTGTTTCAAAATGCTAGAACTGAAAAAACCCCCCCAATCAAAATCGACGACAACAACTCAGTTTGTGTGACTAGATACAGTAAATACAAACCCTACTGGGCTACCGAATGTGCCAAAAGGGATGAAAAAGGAAACATTTCTGGGAATTAACAAAGGAAATGTATGGGTAGTTTTTTTTTAAACAGCGAACTCTAGGTGGCGCCAAACAATGCTTGTCTCGCCAACAGTCAGTCTGTCCTTCTGTTTGTTTGTTATTTTAAGTACGTGTTTTAAAGAGTATGTTTTAGGGTTCCTTGGTTTGTTTTAAATGTAGGAGATGGGGGGGGGGGGGGGGCAGGCGGAAACTTTTTTCAATCTCTTACATCGACGGAGATGTAATTTTGTTCCGTATCATATGTCAGTCCCCACTGCGGCCTAACATCGTGGAATGGTGTGGCCTTTCCTGGAGATCGATCCGACGTTTCCACCGTGGGAGCGCGACACGGACTTACCATCGTGGATCCCTTTGCCGGGAATTGACTGTGGAGAGCTCCAACCGCGGGGGCCTGTGGACTTTAACACCGTGGAGCCCGTGGTCCCTGGTTAGAGACCGATTCGGGAACTCCAAGCGAGTTTCAACCGTCACCGACGCGCGAGTTCCGATCACCCCGACGCGAGGGCTTCGGATCGCCGACTGCGGGAGCTTTGATGGCCCCGATCGCGGTAGAATAAAGAGGGAGAAGATTGGACTTTATTACCTTCCATCACAGTGAGGAATGTGGGGATCCTCTGTGGTGGATGTTCATGTTAACTTCTATTTTATGTGGTTGTGTGTCTTGTTGCTTTTCACTTACTATGGCGTATGGTAAAACTCAAATCTCACCGTACCTTAATTGGTACATGTGGACAAAAAACTGACCTTTGAAACCTTGAAGTACTGCCAGGGTTGGAGGTGTAAGTCAATAAGACAAGTGACATCAGAGAAGCTTTTGAATAGGCAAATGAATAAGCAGGGCTTAGATAGAAGGGATTAACACATTCTACCAAATATTTAAAAGGGGTACACTAGGCAAGTATGATGTTGTGGGAATTACAGACACATGGCAGCAAGAGGGCCAGGGCTGGGAACTGAATATTCAAGGGTATACCTCCTATCGAAAAGACAGTCAGGTGGGCAGAGGGGGTGGGATATCCCTGTTGGTGAGGAATGAAATTCAGTCTCTTGCAAGGGGTTAGGACATATGAAACAGGAATGTGGAGTCAGTATGGATAGAACTAAGGAATTGTAAGGGTAAAAATTCTCTAATGGGACATCTTACAGGCCCCCAAACAGTAGCCTGGATATTAGGGTGCAAGTTGAATCAGGAGTTAAAATAGGCATGTAGCAAAGTTAATATGCGGTTGTTATGGGCGATTTCAATATAGCAGGTAGACTGGGAAAATCAGGTTGGTACAGGACCCCAAGAAAGGGAACTTTGTAGAGTGCCTTCGTGATGTATTCTTAGAGCAGCTTGTATTGGAGCCTACCAGGGAGAAGGCAATTCTGGGTTTAGTAATGAACTGGATTTGATAAAGGAACTTGAGGTTAAGGAGCCATTAGGAGTTAGTGACCATAATATGGTCAGGTTTAATCTACAATTGGAGAGGGAGAAAGGTAAATCAGAGGTGTTAGTGTTACAGTTGAATAAAGGGGATTATGGAGCCATGAGGGAGGAGCTGGCCAAAGTTGACTGGAAAGATACCCTAGAAGGGATGACAGTGATACAACAGTGGCAGGTATTTTGGGGAATAATACAGAAGGTGCAGGATCAGTTCATTCCAAAGACGAAGAATGATTCCAAGGGGAGTATGGGTGACCGTGGCTGACAAGGGATATCAGGGACAGTATAAAAATAAAAGAGAAGTACAACGTAGCAAAGATGAGCGGGAAGCAGGAGGATTAGGTAATGTTTAAAGAAGAAGACAATTAAAAAGGCAATATGTGGAGAAAAGATGAGGTACCGAAGGTAAGCTAGCCAAGAATATAAAGGAGGATTGTAAAAGCTTCTTCAGGTATGTGAAGAGGAAAAAATTAGTTAAGACCAAAGTTGGACACTTTAAGACTGAAAAAAGCTGAACAGGTATTTTGGATCCGTCTTAACTAAGGAGACGTGCACAAACAATTTTCCTGAAGTGCTAGTGGCCAGAGGATATGGGGTGATGGAGGAACTGAAGGAAATCCACATTAGGCAGGAATTGTTGTTTGGGTAGACTGAAGGCTGATAAATCCCCAGGGCCTGATGGTCTGCATCCCAGGATACTTAATGAAGTGGCTCTAGAAATTGTGGACACATTGGTGATAATTTTCCAAAGTTCTATAGATTCAGGATCAGTATCTGTGGATTGGAGGGTAGCTAATGTTTTCCCACTTTTTAAGAAAGGCGGGAGAGAGAAAACAGGGAATTATAGACCAGTTAGCCTGACATCGCTGGTGGGGAAGATGCTGGAGTCAATCATAAAAAATAAAATTGGTCCGAGTCAGCATGGATTTACGAAGGGAAATCATGCTTGACTAATCTTCTGGAATTTTTTGAGGATGTAACTAGGAAACTGGACAAGGGAGAGCCAGTGGATGTGGTGTACCTGGACTTTCAGAAAGGTGCCACATAGGAGATTAGTGGGCAAAAGTAGGGCACATGGTATTGGGGGTAGAGTGCTGACATGGATTGATAATTGGTTGGCAGACAGGAAACAAGAGTAGGGATTAATGGGTCACTTTCAGAATGGCAGGCAGTGACTAGTGGGGTACCGCAAGGCTTGGTGCTGGAACTGCAGAGCTATTTACATTATATATCAATGATTTCGATGAAGGGATTCAAAGTAACATTAGCAAATTTGCAGATGACACAAAGCTGGGTGGCCTGAAAAAGCCACTTTGCAGATGCATTTTCTTATGATATCCACTTTGGTACAGGACAAATTATCTAAATGTGTCAGGTTGGGAAAGGAAGTGCAGATCTGGTATCACTGAATCATGCAGTTGCATGGCACGTTGGCCATAATAACAAGAGGTGTTGACGAAAAGGAGCAAAGGGGTCCCCTTCTGCAGTTTACAGTGTGTTGTGGTCATTAATGAGTTTCATTTACGCTTATCTTAAGGGGAGTCTTCAGATTGGAGGCCCAATCACATTTAAAATGTCGTGCATCTCTACCTAGTCTATACCTGCTCAACAGCCACTAGGCACTTTCTTTAGACACAGTTGCCTTGTCTTCTTAGGGAGGTGAAAATTGCAGATTGAGTCTCACTGAAGAAGAGTCCTCGACCCAAATCACCTATCCATATCCATGTTCTCCAGGGATGTTGCCGGATCTGCGGAGTTACTCCAGCACTTTGTACACTTTTGCGTATTAATCAGCATCTACAGTTCTTTGTTTAATTCTTGAGAAATACAGCTGAAATAAAACAGAAAACATGCAAGAGCAAAGTCACTTTTTAGGAGATGCTATTCAGCCTGCTGAGTGCCTCCAGAATTTTCTGTCTGTATATTTCCAGGATCAAAAGCAATCTGCTTTTCATAAAGCAAACTGTTACACCGATATTCAGTATTGGTTGTAATTTCCCAATATACCACATCAGCCAAAATCACTTTTAAACTTTGACGTAAAGACACTGGGAGCAAATGCAGATGTTGTTCAACAAAAAAGAGAGACAAAGTGGTGGGGTAACTCGCCGGTCAGGCAGTATATCTAGAGAACATGGATAGACAATGTTTCAAGTCAGAACCCACCTTCAGATTCAAATCTCCTGACCCAAAAAGTAACTTATCCATGTTCTTCAGAGATGCTGCCTGACCTGAATTATTCCAGCAATGTGCATCCTGGCTGTTGTGATGAAGTTTTTTTTTCTATGATTCAAATCCAACTGACAAAATGCAATTGGGGTGTTAAAAAGACAAATGTAAATGCCATTGTTTAAAATGGGTGCTGGCTACAAATGAGTCAAAATATCGCATCGGATCTTACTTAAAGTCAAATCTTGTTCAGAACAGCTCAGTGCCATTGGAAGTTAGCTATGTCTACACTTATTGGTTCTAAAGGTAGATGAAATAGGATGTTAAATGAATTAACTTTGCACTAACCTTGTACATTCAAGTTATAAAATTTGTTGCTGTAATTGAAGTTATCTCAATCTTTTTTAACCATATACACTAAGTACGCTGAAGCTTTTGTGTTTTTATTGTGGTAATTGCATTTAGCAGTGTTGTATTTATTTGTTCCTGTATTTAATGAACAAAACACTTGTGGTGCTTAACGCAGCGACGTGTATTCCAACAGCATGGCGTTCCCACCCAGTGTAGGGAAAGCTAGAAACCTTACATTTACTTACCTCAGAGTCATCCACATTGGGAAATCTTCTAAATACGTTGCACTCTCTGATCACTATGCTGGGTGTTGCAACTCCTGAAACTCACTTGTAGAAATAATGAAGACAAAATTCATTGTTTTGTTCAACCCTTCAGACAGACCCTCGTTTTTTTGTTCAACCCAGACATTAGACTGCAGGAGGTCAGTTAATGTTTCACCAAGTTTGCACAATAAGATCTGACCCACTGCAAAATACTGTAATGGCAATGAACCCCACTTTCTGCTATGTGGAAACAAAGGACCTCAGCGTCCACCAAAAAAGCAGACACAAATTCGGAGACCTCAATAGAATACTTCCTTTTGAAAGATATATATTTTATATACCTATTACCTCTCAGCTTTATATTGTCAGTTGCTATAATCTATGAAACAATAATTCGAGGAGCATGAATATCAACCTCGTTACATTTTGCCTCCTCACCTATTGCCTGACCATTCAACAAATTCCTCGCCTATGTAGGACTAGTTTCTTACTCTACTACAATCCTTTTTACATTCCTTCTAATTGTGACAACACTAGCCTACTGGGACATAATTCCAAAGGTTAGCCAAGTGGATGGCCACATTCAAGATGGAAGTATCTGAAGGGTGAAGTCTGGCATGAAATCCATCACAGCTGAGTCAAGACTCATTGTCTTAGATACCCCCAAAATTGTACTTGCCAGCAAGGTGTAGGTATGTTACAAAACGCACCTTTAGTGGCGCTGCAGTTCTGTCACTGGCCGTGTGCGCGACTTTGCCGCCTTTGAGGGGGACGGGGTTAAAATGCGGTTTTCCAATTTCTTCTGGAATTATATTTTCTCGGGGTGCGAGCTTTTTCTGAAGATTCGTTCCGACTGCCGGTATGTGAATTTTTAAATTTTTTTTAAAAATCGCCCGACTATTTCAGCTGGAGTAAAATAAAAATTAGCTTCTAATGTCGTGAAACGCCGACAACGGGGACGGATTTCCACGTAGGGGACAGGTAAAGAAAAACAGTTTATTTTTTACATATTAAAACTTGCTTGTTAAGATGACCTTAATCAACATTTCATGTTGCGAAACGGCGATTTATTCCCCATATGAACCAGCAGTATTTTTCCTGCCAATATGGGGTTTAAATTCACCGCAACCGCAACGTTCCAATCCATCGCTTCCAGAAAATCCCACTCGCAAAGCCGATTTAAATGGCCATTAATTTTTTGGGAATTAAACACTAAATTCCTTCAATTTGGCCTATAAATTCATAACAATGAGATTTAAAAATCATGTTATATTGTGAATTCTTGTGTGGACAACTTAGGCTTTTAAAAAAAATGTTAATATTTTCTTAAGAAATGGATAGAAGTTTAGATCCTGTAATTGAATTTTGTAATTAGCTACAATTGGGTTAACTAATTATATGCTTTAATTTCAGGTCATCCAAGTAAGATTGTTTCATATTTGTTATCAGAATGCTCAATCTATAACTGAAAATTTCTTTCAGTTCTCTTAATTTTTAAGAAAGTTATGGGCTTTTAACTGTCCCTCGATCACAACTTTTGTGTTAAGTCAATGGAAAAGCAATAGGGAACAAGATGCTAATTTCCGAGTATGAAAATGGCCATAACTTTTTTTAATACTGAAGATAGGAAAGTGAATTAGGTGTCAAATTAAACTTCTTTTTATGCTTTATTTGATGGGATAAATTGCAGACTTGATTTTTTAAATCTCAAAATGATGTAAGGTACAAGGTGCACTGCATTATTATTAGGATTACAAATGAGCTGAACAGGGAGGCTGAGGCAGACTCTAAGGCGAAATGAAAACGTGCTTGTTCGTAACCATGTAATCTAACAGCCAGTTCAAGACAATCCAAGGACAGTGCTCTTCTCTATGAATGAGTTGCATATTAATCCACTAACTGAGCCATTATAGCCATGCCTTGCATTTTGCAATAAAATTTATTTTTTGAATGAACTGGTGTTCAAGACCATGTTGGCTTTTCATTTGGTCTTTGCTGATGAGTCGTTATTACAATCAAAATTTCAGCTTATCAATATCTAACATCCAAAAAATTCAGCATATATTTTACAATTATATAAAGGTTTACAAATTAAAGGGCGTAATTGTCCAGTGCTATCACCCAGTGCAACAAAATATCATCAAACTTATGCATGGTGTGCAAATGTAAAAGTTTCCAGTCAATAACACGGGTGAAAATAATCATAATTTAAATAAACAATTGTAGAAAAAACGAATTAGATCTAATGAAATGCTATAATAAATTTGTCTTTTGGACTACAAAGTTTGATGTTAGGACACATTCGTCAGTGTTGATTTTTGTTTTCGCTGTTGCCTTTTTACTTGGAGGGTTTAAGTTAAAATTCTGTTCTTTGTCCTTCAGCAAAAATGTTGGATTGTAAGGCCTCCTCCGTCTTGGTCGCTGGCAGGGTGTGCTCTCTTCTTTTATATAACCTGAAACATAAAGCATGTTGTTGGCAGTTAAAACGGGCATGATTGAGAACTTGATACAGCTGCTATTTCTTTAAAATACCAGTAGTTGGTTCTGTGAAAGAGGAAAGCAAAATTAGTAAGAGCAGACGTTGAAAGTTTAGGTTTTCAATCCAGATATGTACAGTACTTATGCCAGTGAGTGAGTTTCACCATAACTGGCAAGTGCTTCGAGTTGTCAAGACTGGCTCTTTAAATCTCTCATAATGCTAATACTTGGCTCCAACCCACCCTTAACTCACTTCAGATTCTTAATTACTCTTCTTGAAACAACATTTTTGAAGTGAGTTGCCCCTGTGTCCAGGGCATAAGTGAATAGATTTATTAAAACTCAAATTCATGAGTGTCCCGATAGCCCATTTCGAATTCATATCCAAACAGGGGAAAATGCCGAGTCTGATAGCTGCATGTTTGCAGGAGTCTTGCAGAAATAGTGAGGAAGTAGATCCTTTGCCCTCTACTAAAGTCATCAGTAAAGCTGTTGTTGCTGATTGCTGGCATGGAGTAGGATGTACCCTTCTCTCATACAATCAAGTAACAAAACCAGAAGATGCCAGAATCATTCAGCAGGTCAGACAGCATCCGTGGAGAAACAGCCAACATTTCATCAGGTCAACGACACTTCATGAAACTGGAACAGCGAGAAAGCAAGATTTGTTTCCAATTACGGAGAAGGTAGGGTGACAAGAAGAGTGAAAGTACGTAATCGGGTGTAAACTGAAGATGTTCATCAAGCTATTGTTTCTCTGTACCTTTCCCAATTTTTACAACATATAACACTTATTTACTGAACGATGAGAAATAATTGAATTGGAAAGACTGGCCCTTTGTCCTCTATCTATCGATGCTGCTCGATCTAAGGAGTACTTCTGCCATTTTCCACTTATTTTTCAGTTTTCAGCAACTGCAGTTTTGTTTTACTTTAATGACTGCCTGTGATTTCCCATGACTGGAAACAACCAAAAGGGAAACTCTTAACTGGCAAGACTTTCATCCAATTTATGGAAAATTTGTTTTCTGTCTCCATGTCTTCAGATATAATGTCGGGCTTTTGGTATAATTTTAGTATTTAGTATTTCAAGTTAGTTTCACAGCACTGGGAGGTAGCCTGCGGGTAGAAACAGGCTTTAAGTGCAAATCATCATTTTAAACCTGTTATCGGCCTGTCTTAGGCAACTTTCAGGCGACTACAAGAGACTATGCAGTCGCCACATGGTCGCCACATGTTCGCAGTGGTTGCCGGGAAGTCACCTTCATGGTCGTGAGGAGTTCCCGCATTCTGGGAACCAGTCCCGACCTCATTATGGTCACCACAAATGTTTCAACATGTTGAAAAATTAGCAGCGACTAGAATGAAGCCACCATGGAGAATAGCGAGAATTCTCATGCCATAGGTGGGTCGCCAGGAATCCTAGTGGGTTCTCGTAGAAGGTCAAAGGTTCTCGTAGGCTTTAGCCGGTGCTGACTGGTGAATTTCTTTGGTACATTGGGGAAAAAAAACACAAGCAGTAGTTTTCAGAACCAAGGATAACCAGTCGGTAATGTTAAATGTCTGCCGAGCTTCACAGCCGTGCATCTCTGGCTTCTTAAAAGTTGTCTCCACACCTTCTCCCCCCTTCTTTTAAAGGACTTATCATACACTGTGCTTTAGCTGTCTTACTTACAGCGCCAATGTTCCTGATTCATCACAGTGTGTGTCTGTATCACATTGGCTTTGCAGTGGTGTGGTGTGTGTGGTGTGTGGTGTGTGTGTGTGTGTGTGTGTGTGTGTGTGTGTGTGTGTGTGTGTGTGTGTGTGTGTGTGTGTCCCCTCACTCTGACAGTCCAATGTTGCGAAAGGTAACAGAGAACAATAGTTGGCCGTGTTTTTCAGGACAGTCGCCTGTAAAATCGCCTAAGTGGGTCAGGCCCATAACAGAGGAAAGGGCGAGTGGTAGAGAGAAACATGTAAAATTAGCATATAGAATGGTTTACCAAATGTATTAACAGGCAAAGACAACCTTATGAACTGAAACAAACCCTGACTGTAGCAATAAATTTACTCAAACTAATTGCAGATTTTTTTTTGTTGATCCTCTCAATGTAATTTGGCTTTGTGTATCAACACAAGAATCCTTTCCCTTTCAGTAGATTTATCAGGGTGACAGAACATTGATTCCTAAAGTTCTCTCTACCTTGTTCTGTTCCCCTCACACCTCTCTCTAATTCCACAGCTCCCACTTATAAATAGCTTGCTTTGAGTGTTTAATTGCCTCAATAGACAATAGGTGCAGGAGTAGGCCATTCGGCCCTTCGAGCCAGCATGGCTGATCATCCCCAATCAGTACCCCGCCTGTATCCCCAATGAGTATCCTGCCTTCTCCCCATATCCCTTGACTCCGCTATCTTTAAGAGCCCTATCTAGCTCTCTCTTGAAAGTATCCAGAGAACCGACCTCCGCTGCCCCGAGGCAGAGAATTCCACAGACTCACAATGTGTGAAAAAAAGTGTTTTCCTCGTCTCCGTTCTGAATGGCTTAACCCTTATTCTTAAAACTGGGACCCTGGTTCTGGACTCCCCCAACATCGACAACATGTTTCCCTGCCTCTTGCGTGTCCAAACCCTTAACAATCTTATATGTTTCCAATAAGATTCCCCTCATCCTTCTAAACTCCAGAGTGCACAAGCCCAGCCACTCCATTCTCTCAGCATGTGACAGTCCCGCCATCCCGGGAAATAACCTTGTGTAAACTACGCTGCACTCCTCAATAGCAAGAATGTCCTTCCTCAAATTAGGGGAACCAAAACTGCACACAATACTCCAGGTGTGGTCTCACTAGGGCTCTGTTACAACTGCAGAAGGACCTCTTTGCTCCTATACTTGAGGCTTGTTATAAAGGCCAACATTGCCATTCGCTTTCTTCACTGCCTACTGTACCTGCATGCTTACACTCATAGACTGATGAACAAGGACCCCCAGATCCCGTTGTACTTCCCCTTTTCCCAACCCGACGCCATTTAGATAGTAAATCTGCCTTCCTTTTTTTGATACCAAAGTGGGTAACCTCACATTTATCCACATTAAAACTGCATCTGCCATGCATCTGCCCACTCCCCAACCTGTCCAAGTCACCCTGCATTCTCATAGCATCCTTCCTCACAGTTCACACTGCAACCAAGTTTTGTGTCATCTGCAAATTTGCTAATGTTACTTTGAATCCCTTCATCCAAATCATTGATGTATATTGTAAATAGCTGCGGTCCCAGCACCGAGCCTTGCTGTACCCCACTAGTCATTGCCTGCCATTCTGAAAGTGACCCTTAATCCCTACTCTTTGTTTCCTGTCTGTCAACCAAATTTTCTATCCATGTCAGCACTCTACCCCAATACCATGTGCTGGCCTTCTTTGACATTGGACAGCCTGACCCTCCTGCAGCCCTTGTCAAGTTAAATGAAGAGCTGTAGAGTAACAAAGGTGAATGACCACTGGAACATGAAACTGTTTAGTTTAGCGTTTAGAGCTACAACGCAAAGAGGCCCTTCGGCCAACCAGCGATCCCCGCACATTAACGCTATCCTACACACAGTAGGGACAATTTACACTTGTACCTGGTCAATTAACCCACAAACTTGTACGTCTTTGGAGCGCGAGAGGAAACTGAACATCTTGGAGAAACTCACACTGTCACGGGGAGAACATACAAACTCTGTACAGACAGCACCCGTAGTCGGGATCAAACCCGGGTCTCTGGCGCTGCAAGCTTTGTAAGCAGCAACTCTACTGCCACCGTGCTGCCCCTGAGCATTTAAGATGCTGATGCCTGCCTTGCACCCGTCAGTCTCCCCAATGCTAATGAAACTGACTCCTTGTGCCTAGAGTTTTCCCAACTACAATACCTACACTTTATATTCCATCAGGGTCTGAAGTTCTAAAATATAGCAAAGCCAAAACGCTCCCAAAATTACTAGTTGACTTTAAGGATTTTCTTACAGTCCTGAAAGAAAATAGAATAATACCAAAAATAACAAGCTATTAAAACTTGACCCATCAAACCGTGTCTGTAGATCCTCACCTCTGTCAACACATGTTTGGGTGGAAGGGAACCCCACCTCCCAGAAGTGCTCTGGTGTGTTTGGGGGAATGTAGCGGAATCTGTGCCTGGAGCTAATTTGCCAACTTTTTTCAGTCTCTCTTCTTCTGGAAGATCCGCATAATACTGAAATAAAGTAAATAAATTATAACACATTATAGTTTTTACCATCTGTACTCAGAACTACAAATGTCAGATCTCCAGTTTTTCCGTTTTCAGAGAGGGCTTAATTCTGAATTCCATTCAACAACCGGTCGTTCCATCCTCTCTCCTTTTTCAACACTTTGAATCCAATCCATACTTTTATTGCAACATTATGTTGGAAGAACTCAGCTGGCTCAAACTACATCTAGGGGTGGGGAGTGGAGGGGGCTGTGATTGTCGATGTTTCGAGTTTAAGACCCGCATCAGAAGTGAGGCGGAACAGCAAGGTATCCAGTATAAAGAGGAGAGGGAGAAAAGAAAGTGAGATCGGGGGCCAATGGGTGATAGGTCACACCGAAAATAACAGACAGATGGAACCGGGTAGGGATGGAAAGTGGGAGAAAGAGGCAAAGAAGCAGATGGGTAATAGGTGGAAGCAAACCAGGAGAAAATTACCATTGGAGCCAGGAGAGAGCGAAGATGGAGAAAGCTGTTGGAAAGTGATTAACATAACAACAAAGGGACTACCAGTGCTGGTATCTGATAAAGGAGGGATGATGGAAACCATTCTTAGGTGAGAGGTGATGGGAGA
The DNA here is from genome assembly GCA_035221665.1 of Okamejei kenojei. NCBI lineage: Eukaryota > Metazoa > Chordata > Chondrichthyes > Rajiformes > Rajidae > Okamejei > Okamejei kenojei. The sequence continues at coordinate 18,980,768 of CM069134.1, forward strand.
GATGAGAACCAGATGGGGGAAGGGGGCGAATCTGGCGGGTGAAATCATGGACAGTACGTGGATGAAGCCATGAAGGGAAGGTGTAATTGTACTGAGGACAAAATTGGAAGACCAGAGAAAAATCAGGAGACAGAAAGATGGGCGGGAAAGCAAACTGCAAGGATATCTCGAAATTGGAAGATTCAATGGTGATGAAAAGAAAGGGCAAGAACAAGCTCTCCTAGACACAAAAACCGCTTCTCAACCTGAAAGGAACCAACCTGAGACGTCATCTATTCATGTTCTCCAGAGATGCTGCCTGACCTGCCGAGTTAAAACTCCAGCAGGTAGATACGTAATGCAGGAGTAACTCAGCGGGACAGGCAGGCAGCATCTATGGAAAAAAGGAATGGGTGACGTGTCAGGCCGAGACCCTTCTTCAGACCAGAGTTCAGAGTTAATCCAGCACGGGTTCGTTTGCATATTAATCAGCATCTGCAGTTCCTGGTTTCTACTACTAACAAGCACTCCTGTGGTTGCAGAGGAAAGTGACAGGGATCAGGGACGGTGGGTGGGGAGGGATGAGTGGACCAAGGAATGACAGAGTAGTGGTACATCAGAAGGTAGAAAGAGGTCAGGTGGAGCACACTATATTCAATCTTGCTGAAATATCTGACCCTGTGATGAGCTTCCATATCCATGTCATCACAATGATCATCTATTTTAAGCCTGCTGGCCTAGAGTGATACAGTGTGAAAACAGGCCTATTGGCCCAACTCGCCCACACCAACAATGTCCCAGCTACCCTAGTCCCTCTTGCCTGCACTTGGTCCATAACCCTCCAAACCTGCCCTATCCATGTACCTGTCTAACTGTTTCTTAAATGGTGGGATAGTCACAGGCTCAACTACCTCCTCTGGCAGCTTGTTCCATACCAAAGTTACCCCTCAGAGTTCCTGTTAAATCCTTCCACCCTTCATCTTGAACCTATGTTCCTCCGGTCCTCGATTCCCCTACTCTGGGTAAAAACTCCGTTGCATCTACCTTATCTATCCTTTCATGATTTTGTACACCTCTATAAGATCACCCCTCATCCTCCTACTCTCCATGGAATAGAGACCCAGCCGACAAACCTCTCCCCTATAACTCACACCCTCTAGTCGTGGCAACAACCTCGTCAATAGTTTCTGAACCTTTCAAGCTTGACAATATCTTTCTTAACCCAAACACTCGTCTATGCCTTTGTTATCTCTGGACTTGATTGCTCCCACAAAGTGATTGGTTACCCCTAATCTATCACTTGAGAATTATCAAAATGCCGCTGGACTTATTCCACTGCTGTTCAAAGTCACCTAGTGTTTATTGATGACCTGCACTGCCCCCTGCTTAAAACATAGCTCAACGTTAAAGTTCTCATTCATCTTCTTCTCTCCCCCACACTCAAATAAAAATCTTTCCATGTTCGCATCCCTCCATATCTCTAATTTCTTCCAGCCCTACATTTGTGTGAGATATCTGCATATTTCTAATCCTAGCCTTTTCATCAACCTCAAATATGATCACCACTCTAATGGTAACTGTACCTTCAGCTGGTACCCAAGCTTCAGATAGTTTACATCCCAGAGTTATGAACATTGACCTCTAACTTCAAATAGCCCTTGCTTTCCCTCCATATCCCCTCCCCAGTTTTCCCGCCAGTCTTATTGTCTCCGACTACATTCTATCTTTATCCCGCCCACTCCCCTGACATCAGTCTGAAGAAGGGTCTCGACACGAAACGTCACCCATTCCTTCTCTCCAGAGATGCTGTCTGTCCCGCTGAGTTACTCCAGCATTTTGTGTCCACCCAAGCTTCAGTATGTCTTTCTCAAAGCTGTATCCTCCATCCCATATGGAATTTTAAGAAGCATCTTTGGCCTAATATCTACTAATGTGGCCAAATTTCATTTCTGTTGACATGGAGAGGATGTTTCCACTAGTGGCTGAGTCCAGGACTAGAGTTCATAGCCTCAGAATTAACGGACGTTCTTTTAGGAAGGAGATGAGGAGAAGTTTATTTCATCCGAGGGTGTTGAATCTGTGGACCTCTATGCCTCAGAAGGATGTAGAGGCCAAGTCAGTGGATATTTTGATTAGTACAGGTGACAGAGGTTATGGGGAGAAGATGGGTCTGAATGGCCTAATTCTACTCCTATCACTTCTGACCTTAAAGCACTAATGAAACAATTCTCAATATTAAAATGCACAAAACAATGCAAGCTACAGTGGTCGATTATTTGAAGCACACTGCTGATTTCTGATTTGCAATATAATTTTATTTGTCATTAGAATTTTCAGATTTATAATATCAATTATAAAGAAAGGTAGAATTCAAATAATATGTTTTAAGATCTCTCCTATCTTTCATAAGAAGACAAGTCAAAAGGGTAAAAGTAATGAAAGACAGAAATGTCAGAACTGGGTATCTTATCTTGTGCTGGGACAGAACTTACCACTTCACATTCCTTGCACGTATGCCCATGCAATTTTCTTCTTTCTTCCTTATTACGGACCACCTCAACATGAGGAAAGTTTAAAACTGTATTTTTCCTAGGAATCAAATAATATTTATCAAGTTAGATTCACTGCCAAATATACATGTGTATTTACACAGATATAATATCAATATGTAACATGGTTCTGTAGATTATATACAGTTTAGTGATCATCTTACAGGCCAAGACTTACATAAATTAACTACGAGGATTTCATAACTGATATCTCAGACACAGGGCTGAAATGTGTGCAGATTTATTAAGTGCTTGCATGAGCACTTTTGCAATGTCTCCAACATTAAATATGAATACTAAGGAGAACTTGGGGCCCCCCCGTGCTGTTTAGAAGCATGAAATTTGGCATTTTGTAAAGGATGGCCAAGTAAGTCAAGTCAAATTTATTTGTTACATACACATACAAGATGTGCAGTGAAATGAAAATTACCCACAGACTCTGGCAACACGGTGGCACTGACACCAAATATCAATGCAAAACTGTTGGAACAACTGACTGTGGCTATCCAAACAATAGTTACATGATCTTCTCCTCAACAGTGCATGTTCAATATACAAGTCACATTCATATGTAATTTAGATTACCTGTGTACTGTGCATAACGTGATTGAATTACAATGCAAAATTAACAAGCTGAATTACATATTACCTTTGTCCAGTGTTTGCATACGGCTGCACAAAAGATTCATTTTTTACTCTCTCTGGTTCTTCTTGAAAAACTTAAAAAAAACCACAAATAATCACGTCTTAAATTCAATCCCAACTGCAGTTATCACAAATCATTGACGCAGATTGATTGAGGAAACTTTACAAACTGAAGACACAACTTTCTGTTAAGATGATGATTCACAGGTACTGCAGATACTGGAACAATCGAAGGTAGACAAAAAGCTGGAGAAACTCAGCGGATGAGGCAGCATCCTCTGAAGGGTCTGAAGAAAGGTCTTGACCCGAAATGTCACCTATTCCTTCGCTCCATTGATGCTGCCTCGCCCACTGAGTTTCTCCAGCTTTTTGTCTATCTTCTACAGGTGCTGGTAGTCTGAATTCATCCCTATCACCATTGTTCATTCATGAGCTGGGACAATGAGCATTGGATGTCCAGTTATCACAGGCATCTGTTTACTTTCCAGCAGATATCTTAGAACTGGAAAGAGCAGCAGGAAATTCTGGAAACATTTAACTTCTTTCCGGCTCAGAAATCAATTCTAACACCACAGCAAGCTGAGAATAAAGCAAAGATTTGCAATAAAATTGGTACTTCCTGCTCAGCATAGCTGAATGTGCCAATGCACACTGCAGTTACTAAATCCACAATGACAAAAATATGACCTTCGATTAGATTTACCATCGTCATGTTCTTTCTGAGGACTCTCTTGAGGATACGAATCATATTCACCATATGCAGTACGGTCAAACATTTCCGACAGGTTGCCATTCAAGGTGTGAGGACCTGCTTTAGTCAAGAGGAAACAGTAGGAAATAAAAACTCTGATGAGGAGAAAAATCGGCTGGTATGTTACCCTTTCCAAAAAAACCCATTAAGTGCAACACTGATCCGCCAACCATTATGTTCTCTCCATGACGACCACTACCGTTAAGTCGGCAGCAAGGAGGACAGACCCTTTTCTCCTCAGACCTCCTCACCCTGTGTGGCGGCACAGTGGTAGAGGCCCGCGTTCGATCCTGACTACGGGTGATGCCTGAACAGAGTTTGTACGTTCTCCCCGTGACCTGCGTGGGTTTTTTCCGGGATCTCCAGTTTCCTCGCATGCTCCAAAGACGTACAAGTTTGTAGGTTACTTGGCTTGGTATAATTGTAAAATTGTCCCTAGTTTGTAGGATAGTGTTAGTGTGTGGGGGGATCATTGGTCGGCACGGACTCGAAGGGCCGAAGGGCCTGTTCTACGCTGTATTTCTAAACTAAACCCACAAAGCTGCCACGGGTAACCAATGACCAATTTTAATACACCAAGCAATTCCTGCTCTAAGTTACAAAAATATGCTATAGATGCAGAAGATACCACTTCCACCCATCAAAGCAGTGCAAACATTACAGCTGGTCTTCCCCCACTATCCTTTAAAACAAAATCAGCCAGTATGAAAAGGTTCACCACTTTTGAAATTCATTATATCCTCTTTGCAATTTATGTTAAACTCGTCGACTTTTATAATGCCTTTGCATTTAGTTACATTTTAACTATGCAGTACAATTGCACATAACTATAAATTTAGCCTGCCTTATTTATCATCTTGCATAGTATTAAGATGGTTGACTTTATTTGTTCCTTTCAAGGCCTAGAGTGATTATAAAGTTATTTCAAAATGTCCTTTATCGGTCCCCCTAAAATATCACGTCTGTTTCTGCCTAAACCGGAGATCCTGCAAAAAAACCCATGCGGGTCATGGGGAGAACGTACAAACTCCATACAGACAGCACCCATAGTCAGGATCGAGCCCGGGCCTCTGGTGCTGTAAGGCAGCAACTCTATCACTGCGCCACCGTGCCACCCTATTCTTTGTATCCAAATTAGAGACAATAGACAATAGGTGCAGGAGTAGGCCATTCGGCCCTTCGAGCCGGCACCTCCATTGAATATGATCATGGCAGATCATCCACAATCAGTAGCCCATTCCTGCCTTCTCCCCATATCCCCTGACTCCGCTATCTTTAAGAGCCCTATGTAGCTCTGTCTTGAAAGTATCCAGAGAACCGGCCTCCACCGCCGTCTGAGGCAGAGAATTCCACAGACTCACAACTGTGTGAAAAAGTGTTTCCTCATCTATGTTCTAAATGGCTTAACCCTTATTCTTAAACTGTGGTCCCTGGTTCCGGACTCCCCTAATACCGGGAACATGTTTCCTGCCTCTAGCGTGTCCAAACCCTTAATAATCTTATATGTTTCAATCAGATCCCCTCTCATCCTTCTAAATTCCAGAGTAAACAAGCCCAACCACTATTCTCTCAGCATATTACAGTCTCGCCATCCCGGGAATTAACCTTGTGAACCTACGCTGCACTCCCTCAATAGCAAGAATGTCCTTCCTCAAATTTGGAGACCAAAACTGCACACAATACTCCAGGTGTGGTCTCACTAGGGCCCTGTACTACTGCAGATGGGCCTCTTTGCTCCTATACTCACTCCTCTTGTTATGAAGGCCTACATGCCATTTGTTTTCTTCACTGCCTGCTGTACCTGCATGCTTACTTTCATCCATCGACTGATGAACAAGGACCCCCAGATCCCGTTGTACTTCCCCTTTTCCCAACTTGACACCATTTAGATATTCATTCAGTAGGTTACTAAAAATAGATTTAGGGATAAACTGTAATCTCCAGTTCTGCAAGTTTACTTGATCACTGGTCTTACTTCAGTACACTTGATCAAATAGGTGATATACCTGAATTAAATTGTGCACCTTCACTCAAAAGGTTAATAATAATGGAATACTGTTCCCAAACATTGTTGAGACAAGGTTAACCGCAAATTTCAAAACTAAAAATCAATCCATGTCAAAGTAGCCATATTACAATTCTCTCAATATTTCAGCCTGCTTGGCTGAAGTTTATCCCAGTTGCTGAGAATTACTACCATAGAAACATAGAAAATATGTGCTGGAGTAGGCCATTCGGCCCTTCGAGCCAGCACCATCCAATATGATCATGATAAAATCAGTACCCCATTCTTGCTTTATCCCCCATATCCCTTGATTTCTTTAGCCCCAAGAGCTTTATCTAACCATCTCTTGAAAACATCCAGTGAATTGACCTCCACTGCCTTCTGTGGCAGAGAATTACACTGATTCACAACTTTCTGGGTGAAAGCTTTTTCCCTCATCTCAGTCCTAAATGCCATAGGATAATTTTTACAATGTCTCCGGTGTACCTAGCAACTGTCTTGGGTAATATTTATCTTTATTGTTGCAATCAGTGCAAGCACCTTATGTGCCCCTTTCACAGTTGATATCAATAATCAAATCACATTGTATGTTGTTTGAAAGACACAAATGAAAGTTAGAAAGTGAAATGTGAATTTTATATTTCCAATTGCAAACTAAATCATAGAACATTGCGTGTTTTATAGCAAAGTTAGCCTGGAAATAATCAGACAAAAATAATCACAAATCTTTATTACTTACCAGGCATTGACAGGTCTGTTCTTCGCTTTTTAGTTTTCAACAACATGCTCTCACTCACGAAGGTGCAATCCATGTCTGGTGTATTTGACCCCAGTTGTTTGATGGGCTGTTATAATAATTAATATTCAATCAGAGCCTTCTATGATTATAATGAATGAAAATGAATGCAAAATACAGCTATTATTCCATTGTCAAAGGAGGTCTTACTCCCTTCACAGATCATCTGATGACCACAAGAAGTACAGACTAGAGCTTTAACTACACTTGGGTTTTCTGGAAAACAAATGGCTGCCACAGATGAAAATCTCATTTAGACCAGTTAATAAGTCTTCTACAAATTCTCCTGGACAATTATGTTACTGCCGATGCTTGGAAGTATAGGCGCTGAAGTGGCAGATCAGTGGTACATCTGTGGAGAGAGATACAGTTAATGTTTCAAGCTGATAATGTTCCCTCAGACCATCAACCACCTGAAATATTGATACCATTTCTCTCTCCATGGATACCAAATAACCAGCCTTTGTTTGTATTTCACATTCCTATTGTTTGAGGGCGGGGGGCGTGGGGGGGGGGTGAGCTAAATACAATTTTGAATTTGAGATTAGTTAAATGTACCACAAAAAATAAAATCAACAGAATTTTATGGTCACATTTTTTTTTTAATTGACCAACTTTCCTGCCTTAACACAGCGGACCGCTTTCAGTCCTACCTATCCCAGCTCTGCTCAGCGGCACAAGTGACAGGAACAACTTGTGGATAATGTATTAACTTACCCAAATGAGATTTTCTTGCATGCAAATCATAACTTTCAGAAAAGCATAATCTGATTTTATCTACGGTCAGAATTATTTGCAAATATCATATGGATAGCAAAGGGCATGTACTTACTGGCTTTAGACACAGAGAGCTGGAGTAACTCAGCGGGTCAGACAGCATCTCTGGAGAAAAGGAATAGGTGATGTTTCAGGTCTTCAGACTGAAGAAGGGTCTCGCCCAGAAACGTCACCGATTCCTTTTCTCCAGAAATGTTGTCTGATTGCTGAGTCACTCCAGCATTTTGTGTGTATCTTTGGTTTAAACCATCATCTGCAGTTCCTTTGCACATATACCTACTGGCTTTATTTACCAAGTAAAAAGGGGAACAAAAAGTTGTACACCCACTTAAAGTGATATGAAGATCTTAACTGTGATATACATGTAATATAAATGCCAGTGCCCCTTTAATATAAATGCCTGTGCCCCGTGATTGAGGTCAGGTGACCTTCGAGAAGTTTCCGTTGGGAGTGGAGATTAAACCTTACTTACAAGATGTCGGACGTGTTTTCTTTGTGCTAGTCACAACAGGGCCTTATGTGGTCTCGAACATTACATGGTGTCAAAGTAAAAAAAACTAAAGAAAAGAATGGCAGGACTCAAGCCTCCGGGACCACTCTCCATGGAAGGAAACTTGGCCAAGAATTATAAGGACTGGATAAGGGCATTCCAGCTGTACGAGGCGGCAACAGAACTGACAAATAAACCAGATAAGATTCGGTGTGCAACATTCCTCCACGTAGCCGGGCCGGCAGCTCAGGAGATTTATGAGACCTTTGAGTTTGCCCAGGAGGAAACTGACAAAATACAACCGCTGAAGAATAAGTTTCAGACATACTGTGAACCAAAAAAGAACTTAACTGTCTCAAGATATATCTTTAATACACGTAATCAGCGGCGAGGGGAGACCTTCTCCAGCTACCTGACTGCAGTGAAGTCTTTAGCCAAAGATTGCGAGTTTGGCATTATCCATGACTCATTGCTGCGAGACAGAATTGTCTGCGGCATCAGCAGCCAGCCACTCCGGGAAAAACTACTACAATGCCATGATTTAACACTGGAAAAATGCAGTGACATGTGTCTGATAGCTGAAGCAGCAGCCGAACAGATGAAGCAGATTGCCCCAACTGCCAGCGACACCGAAGAGATTGTTGATTACGTGAAACGGGACAGCGCCAGTCGGCCATGGGTCCGAGGCAGGGATTCGCGACCCAGACAACCACAGACAGAAATCGGTGATTCTGGTAAGGATACAGTCTGCCGGTCATGCACCCGCAGGCATAAAAGCAACTACTGCCCTGCTCAGTACATGAGATGTTATACCTGCGGAGAGATTGGACATCTTTCCAGATCCCCCGATAAATAGAGCGCCCAACAGCCGCCCACGTCCCCGACAACATGACCGGCTAATCAAACAAAAGGCCGGGGACTGGAGCCGTGACGTCCGCGACGTTGAGTTCCAGATGAACCCTTCACCGCTGCCTGAGCCAGTGAACGACGATGTTGATGTTTCTACATTGACGCCGTGACTGACGCTGTGATTGAGTCGACGCGTGAATGGGGACAGATGTGCAGCATCAACAATGTCAACATTGAGTTCAAACTTGACTCTGGAGCTCAAGTGGACATCCTGCCAGAGCACTTGTTCAGAAAGACTGGTCTTGCCTTACTGAACACGAACGTGACACTGAGGTCATACTCTGGACATACAATGAAGCCTGTGGGGCAGGCAAAAGGGAACATCAAAGTAGGCAAGAAAGAGCACAGGGTTGTCTTTCAAATAGTGAGGGGGAATGTGAAACCCATATTTGGGAAACTAACGTGTGAAAAGTTAGGGCTTCTTGTGCGAAAGGAGGCGGTTGATGGCGTGAGTGCGAGCCCTTCATACACTGCGAGGATCATTGAGGAAAACCGCGAGATTTTCCAAGGGCTGGGAAGGCTAAAAAGACATGAGTACAACATAGCGCTGCAAGAGAACGTGCAACCTAAGCAAAACCCGCCCCGCACTATCCCCTATAAGATCAGGGATAAGGTCAAAGCCGAATTAGAGCGTATGGAAAGCTTGGGAGTCATAAAGCCCGTGAGCGAACCGACGGATTGGGTGAATTCAATGACTGTGGTTAGCAAGCCTAATGGCGAAGTCCGCATATGCCTTGACCCACGTGACCTCAATGCGGTCATTCGTAGGGAGCATTTCCCGATGCTGACGTTCGAGAACATTGCAGCCCGCATGCCAAATGCAGAATGGTTCTCGAAATTTGACGCTACAAGTGGGTACTGGCAATTCCCACTGAGTGATGACAGCTCGCGTCTGACCACATTTAATACTCCCTTTGGGAGATACCGATACCTCGTGCTTCCATTTGGAATCTCATCCGCAAGTGAGATTTGGCAGCGGGCAATGCAGGAAGAGTTTGGCGATTTAGAAGGGGTGGAGATAGTTGTTGACGACATTCTCGTTTGGGGTGTGAACATGGCACAACATGACGCAAGGGTGAAAGCCCTACTTGAGCGGGTGAAAGAGTCCGGCCTAAAGCTCAATCCCCGAAAGTCGGTAATGCGCTCAAATGAGATTGAATATGTGGGACACGTCATCTCGCAAGCAGGCGTTTCACCAAGCCCATCTCGTGTCAGCAGCATGCTACAAATGCCATACCCGACAAACAAGGCTGAAGTGCAAACGTTCTTGGGGATGGTGACATACATGGCCAAGTTTATTCCGAACCTTTCGGAGATCACTGCCCCACTTAGACAGCTAACAGAAAAGGGAATAGCGTGGCATTTTGAGCAGAAGCACAGACAGGCAGTAGACAAGCTGAAATGTCTTCTCACTTCGCCACCGATACTCAAACTGTACGATGTGAACGCGCCCGCTTCAATTGCCACAGACGCTTCCAACAGCGGATTTGGAGCGGTCCTGATGCAAGACGAGAGACCTGTTGCATATGCTTCACGACGTGTGAACGCGGCTGAGCGCAACTATGCGACTATAGAGAAGGAGCTGTGCTCCATATTGTACGCATGCAGAAAGTTTCATGACTTCATTGTTGGTCAGCGCACAGTAATCTTTACTGACCACAAGCCATTAGTAGGCTTGCTCGCCAAGCCGCTACACAAATTAAGCCCCAGACTCCAGCGCATGCGAATGCACCTGCTACGGTACGACCTGGAAATACAGTGGAAGCCAGAACGTGAAATGTTTGTCCCCGATGCCCTGAGCCGGCTGCCCAGTGCAAACACGCCTGCGGAAGAGTACACTGCATTGCCGAACGTGATTCATGCTGTAGAAGCGATCCTACACATGTCAGACGAGCGCCTAGCGCAGTTCAAAGCTGAAACAAAAAAAGATCGAACCCTAACACTGTTGTGCGAGTACATTACAAAAGGTTGGCCTAGTAACAGGCGTGATCTGCCCTCGGACTTGACTCCGTTTCATACATACCATGATGAGCTGGTTGAAGTCGATGGAGTAGTCTTGAGGGAAAACCGAATTGTAGTCCCCCAAAGCATGCGAAGGCAGATGCTGAACGCGCTGCATGAATCGCATCTGGGAGTAGTGAAACTTAAACAACGAGCCCGCAATTTATTTACGTGGCCAGGAATGAATGCACAGATTGAGGACACTGTGGGAAATTGCTCGATATGCCAGGCGACCAGGAAGGCACAAGCAAGCGAGCCGCTCCATCCACACTTCAACCCCAGCAGACCTTGGTCTAAGGTCGGCGCAGACATCTTCCATCTGGATGGAGTTGACCATTTGCTTGTAGTGGACTATTACTCCAAGTACCCAGAAATAGCACAACTGATGGACATGACATCACATTCGGTGATACGTGAGATGACGGGCATGTTTGCCCGGAATGGCATTCCTGACTTGGTAATGACAGACAATGCGAGACAATTCGTCTGTGCTGAGTTTCGTAGGTTCCAGAATGCCTGGGAATTTGCCCATGTCACCTCAAGTCCCATATATCCACAGAGCAACGGGCAGATCGAGCGCTGTGTGCAAACTATAAAAAGTATTATGAGGAAAGCCAAATGCAGCGGCCGTGACCCAATGTATGCCATCCTCGAATACCGCAACACACCCCTTGACGGGACAGGCGGCTATGCCCCATCACAGTTACTGAACAGTAGACTGTTAAGAAGCAAATTGCCATCGCCTCTATCACTCTTACTGCCTCATCATGTCCCTCCCATGGGACCACAACTGGCCGTCCGGCAAGAAAAACAGGCAGCATACTTCAATGGGAAGGCAAGCGCCAAGCCGCTGCCGCGCCTGGAACAACAACAACAGGTGTGGTTTCATGCCAAACCAACCGAGTGGCAACGAGGCCGGATTGCAAGAGAAACCCTGTCACCTCGGAGCTACGTCATCTCTACACCGAGCGGTACGGAGTTCCGCAGAAACAGGAAGGACATACGACCTGCGCACGAAGCAGCTGAGCCATGCCCTGGCAACACGCAGCAGACAAGTGCGAACACTCTCCCACAAGGAGGAACCCCTCTCCCAGAAGGAGCTAGTCTCCCAGACTCAAGAGAACTATCACAGGCCGCATCACAAGGTTCTCGCACACAACAGAAATACGACACAGAACGAGTTGGAAATACGACTTGCACGAGAAGTGGGCGATTGTCAAAACCCCCAACTCGACTTGTTATGTAAAATTGTTGGGCAATTATTTAATAGTTTTGTAGTATAAAGAGCACTGTGTTATTTGGAGTACTTTATCCACGTTAAATGTATTAAAGATTCAAGTTATTAGTTTTGACCAACGTTGAAGAGGTAATTTAAGGGAAGGGAGAGAATTGTAAATATAGTAAAGGGGGAGATGTGATATACATGTAATATAAATGCCAGTGCCCCTTTAATATAAATGCCTGTGCCCCGTGATTGAGGTCAGGTGACCTTCGAGAAGTTTCCGTTGGGAGTGGAGATTAAACCTTACTTACAAGATGTCGGACGTGTTTTCTTTGTGCTAGTCACAACAGGGCCTTATGTGGTCTCGAACATTACAGAGGCCAATTCACTGAAAGTCAATTAATCACTGAGACAAGTCATTCTCAGTCCATACAATTCAATGGTTTCCAACATTTTGAACGAAAGTACCATTTCTTCAAACTTTGTAAATTAAACTCTTCCCTTACTGCCTCACCCACTGTAACAAATTGCTGATGCTGCCAAAGACCTCATCACTTGAAATTTGGCACTGCTTGTCTTTAAGATTCGAGAAAACTTTGTAACTAATTTACCTCATTATTATTAAAAATTAGGGATCTCCAGTAATCTTTCCATCCAAACCTGAAGCAGGAGCAGGGTGCTGGGCTCAAGCCTGATCTACCATTTGGGAAGATCATGGTTAACCTGATTGTAACTTCTACTCTGCATTCCCACACAGTCCCATTAAGCTTATATGCTCTCCTTTATCAAAAATGTATCTACGTCTTCCTTAAAAATATTTAAAGACTGAACACTGCTACGACTACCCTTTGAGGAAGAGTTTAAAATAAATATTACCCAATGGGAAAAGCTGCAATTTGTCTTAAAAATGGGCAATTCCTGGCACATGATTCTACCACAAGAAAGACTAATGTCCTCCCCACATCCTCTCTGTTAAGACACTTCAGGATCTCATATGTTCAATCAAACCCTTCCTCACACATCTAAATTCTAGGATATACAAGCCTTGTCTGTCCATTGTTTTCTCAAAAGATAATCCACCCATTTGAGATATTAGTCAAGTAAAACATCAATAAACTGTTCCAATACATTTTCATTTGTTCCCGAATAAGGAGACCAAATGTTCTTCACAGTACATCACTTGTGGTTTCACCAATGTCCTATATAACAACACAATCTGCCTACATTTGGATTAATTCCCCCCTTGCAGTAAACAACAGCAGTGTGTTAGTCTTCAATGGTGCTTTTAGAAATTTGCAAATAATGCACAAGGTCACACAAATCCTTCTGTGTTTCAGAGCTATGTAATCACCAACCCCTTAGATAAAATACTTCATAGTTTCCCTGCCAAAATTGATCATTTCAGATTTACCTATATTTTACTCAAAATACCGGATCTTTGCCTTCCCACTTTATCTATTATCGCCATTGCCCGCCTCCTCAGCACTTATCTTTGCACCAGCAAAGTTAGCAAACTTATATTTGGTGGCCATATGTAGATACAAGGAACTGCAGATGCTGGTTTCATTTTTTTTTTTTAAGTACTGGAGTAACTCAGCAGGTCAGGCAGCATCTCTGGAGGACAGACAGGTGTTGTTTCGGTTCAGGTCCCTTGGTAGCCTTCATCTTGTTTATTTACATAAATTGCAAAGTAGTGAGACCCCAGCTCTGCTTCATTGTGCATGTCACTTGTTTCATCCTTACAACCAGAAGGCATTCCATGCTTGCTCCCCATTTTCGATTAGGCCTCATTGCTACCATCGACAGCGTGTGCTTTCATTTTCTGCATTCAGCTTTGATGTGACACTTGAACAATTGCTTCTGGAAATCTATGGAGACTATATTCACTGGCTCCACTCTATGTTCTTTTTTCAAAGAAATCCAAAAAAATTGGTCAAACATTATTACTCTTTCATTAGACCAAGTTGCCTTTTCCTGATTACCTCGGCTTTTTCTCTCAAGTGTCCGACAAGAATATCTTTAATAATAGCATCCAACATATTCCTCACAACAGATGCGAAAGTAGCCTGTAGTTTTTAAGCTCCCCTTTTTAAATAAAGAGGCATTGAATCATACAACACAGAAACAGACCCTTTGGCTTATTGAGAATGCACCAACGATCAAGCACCCAATTAATCCTTAAATACTTCTATTTTCTCCTCTTCGCAATCCCATCAACTCCACTCCACCCCAATGGGGCCAACCTCCCTCCAACCCACACATCTTTGTGACATGGGAGGAAACTGGAGCATTCGTAGGTCACCTTTGTGAACGACACACACACACACAGTTCATCTAGCTAGCAGCACCAACTCTCATCCAAATAAGTATGCCCCCTACTTGAGCAATTGAGAGGCAGAAACTCCTGCACTCTAGGTTCCTTTACTTTATACTCCCTCTCAATCACAAGCCATTGAGGGGCCCAGTGCACCCAGGCGTAGAGCCACTTATCTAGGTGATAGTGTGGAAGTAGACGATTCCCCTGCTTTCTTGGCTATGAATTGTGTTATTCGGGTGATCAATAATAAGCAAGAGGAAAAGCTATCAAAACCTTCTCCACTTAGAAAAGTAAATAACAATATTTGAAATGAAATAGATTGCAAGAGTCTGAGGAGAGAACAAGGCTCTGGGTTTAGTCTTGTGTTGCCACAATAAAGAGCTAGACATCTCCTTCCATGCTTTAAAATTCTATTCTACTAAATAAGAATGAGCCAGCAATCCTATAAGAATAAATAATTTTAAATGATATAAGGTACCTTCAAGTCCAGTTCTAAACTGTCCATCTGACAATCAGAGAAGTCTGCTTCTGGATCTATGCTCCACTGAATGTTTTCAGTATTTCTCCCTGAAAATGATCAAGAGGCACATCATTTCATGCACCTAATAAGCATATCTATTGCAAGCGAGAATAGGGTGATGTGAGAATTACACGGATGCTGCTGAATCCAAGGAAAACTAACCTACGGCAGATGCACAGGGATTCCGCTGAAGTACTGAGGTAGACTCCTTGGATGCAGTTATGGAATTTTTCATTTTTGGAGTTTCGAATTCAAAATCCTGAGACAAGAATGTGACGTTGTTTTAAGAAAGAGAAAAAAAAAGTTTTAAAAATACAAAAATCAACTCATTTCACAATAAAATTGTAATAAAGCCAAATATTAACTGAAGAGCCTGCTCCTGTACTGTACTGTTCAATGAAAGTGTCATCATAATACGAGATGTAAAATAAACAAAATGCAGAAATATTCAGCAGTACAGATACCATCTGTGGATAGAAAAACTGGTTAAATGCTTGTTGTACCTTAATAGCGCTCAAAGCAGGCACTTCATCTGGGCAATGAATAGATTAAAAATGTTCAACAATCAATATTATCCATGTCGGAAAATACACAAAAGTCATTCAATATGGGAACCATGCCTCCACATTAGTGCAGTGAATGGCATAAAATGGATATATGACTGGTAAGAAAGAACACTTACAAAAAGTGTAAGGGGGTGGGGGGGGGGACCAGTTCTGCTGTCTATGGAAATGAACGTACGTTCGCAAGTTTATCTTTTGAATGTAATAATGTTCTGGGAACCTGTTCATACGTAGGTCAGGCATTCATAATATGGGGAAGGAGAATATTGTATCTTGCAAGGAAGTTTTTATTACGTTGAGCATAAATTGGCCACCATGGTTCCTTTTATAATTGTACACAACTGCAACATAGTTCATTGAATTTAAAGCACTTTGGAACCTGTCTTCATTGACAGGTCAACAGAGAGAGTGAAAAGATTCAAGATCCTGGGCTAATATATTTCTCTAGATCTGTCTTGGGCCCAGCACTTCAATGCAACCACAATGAAAGCTCATCAAGGCCTCTACTTCCTTCAGACGATTGAGGAGATTTGGTATGTTGATAAATACTCTTATTACATTTCCACAGGTGCTGGGCAGGAAACGTACTGATCCATCACAGCCTGGTTTGGCAAATTGGATTACAGAGAGTGGTGGACACTGCCCATCCGTCGTAGGTACTGACCTCCCCACCAAAGGGATCCACAGGAAATGATGTCTCAAAAAAGCAGCAAATATCATCAAAGACCCACAACATCCTGGCCACTCTCACATATCACTCTTGCCATCTAGGAGCCTGAAAACCTTATCCATCAGGTACAAGCGGAGGTTCTTCCCAATAATCAGGCTCTTGAAGACTACACACTAACCTCAGCACCTGTGATCTTCTATAGAATGCGTTTTCATAGCACTATAGACTTCTGTTTTGCACCATTCCCTAGCATTATAGTTATTAATTTATTGATTATTATATGTGCTATTGCATCTAAGGGTTGTTAAGTTCCAGTAAGTAAATATTTCATTGTTCCACTGTTAGTAAATATGACAATTAAACACTCGGCTCTTGAAATACAACTTTTTTTTTAGAAGCAAAATACTCATTTATTGTAGCAAACCAAAAATTAAATAAAATCACCATTGTGTGATTTATGGTTCCAAAAATTGACTAGATAGCATGAATCACATATTTTTTATCCACACTAATGATATTTGGTCAAATTTTATGCTGAATTACAGCTCCTACTGTAAGTGTCCCACTTTCATATTTTGAGCTGTTGATGGAACCCTTGAATTGAAGCATTTGTCACCGCTCCTTTCAAATATGTTTTCCTGGAGCATCCTCTATTTGGGACAGGGAAGAATAAAGTATTTTTACTGCCACCATCTAGACTAACCTGGCTCAATTATCCCTGATCTAATTTGTGTCCTCTAATGGGAAATCACAAGTTCCCCGTCTCCTTGTATCCAGAGTAGGAGCCCAACAGATTCATCCTGTATATAAATTGGCTGTACTTTTTCACTCAAGGTATGCTTTGTTTGGATTAGAGGATTTAGAGACTGTGTTTAGATTACAGGACTAAGAGACTTTGTTTCGATAAATTTTGTTTAGATTAGGGGATTAAGAGACGGAATAAAGGCAGATGATTCCCATGCCTCTCTCCTTGTGGGCGGGTTGGCACCAGCAATGGCTCCCTCACCAACAGTCTATCTGTCCCTTCCTTCTCTGTTGTTTTATAGTATGTGTTAAATGGAGCTCCAACCGCGGGAGACTGCGGACTTTAACATCGCGGAGCTCGCGATCCCTTTGCCAGGGATCGACCTCTGAGCTCCAGCCGCGGGAACCTGCGGACTTTAACATCGTGGAGCTCACGGTCCCTGGTTAGAGACCGACTTCGGGAGCTCCAAGCCGGAAGAGCTTTGACAGCCCCGATGTGGGAGCTTCGATCACCCCAATGGATAGCTCGACTGTCCCGACCATGGGAGAATAATGAGAGAAGATTAGACTTTATTGACTTCCATCACAGTGAGGAACGTGGGGAATCCGTTTTGGTGGATGGTTATGTTAACTTTTATGTAGTTGTGTGCCTTGTTGTTTTTTTCAGTATGGCTGTATGGTAAATCGAATATCGCTGTACCTTAATTGGATTGGTACACGTGACAATATAAGACCTTTGAAACCTTTGGCGGAGAAGGGTCTAAAATGAATAATTAAGTGCGTAACGTCACCTTGTTAACAACCACACTAATGTTATATTAATCTGTCATTCTGTATTGCAGGGACGCCAAAGACTGCTAAATTGCTAGAGGGAATGTTACATAAATCACAAACACCATACCTTCAAGTCACTAAAGCATTGTTCATTCTGAGTGAAGTTTCTAGGAGAATCTTGGTTATCAGATGAATCTCTGTCGACTCTACTTTTTGCACTTCCCGCTTGAACATCGTGCAATTTTGCAGAACGTGATTGCCCAAAGTTTTCTTGTAGATAAGCACCACCTTGAGAATCCTTGGTTAAACCATTACAAGCTCTTCGGAAATTGGTGGTCTTCAAACTTGGTCTTATAGATTCTGGCTGAGAAACTTTAATTGAATTATTTCCCACTGCATCTTTTCCATGACTTCTATCTTCCAATCGACTACCAGAGATGTGGTCAGATAAGTCCAAGGGTTTGTCAAGATTATCGTCCAGAGAACCACCTTTCTCTAATGTTGAAGGGAAATTTTCCTTATTAAATGAAGGTTTTTCACCATCTGTGGCAGAATCATTCTCATCTTCCATTTTTTTCCTTTTTCCCATCTTGTTGGACAGGTTTGGACAGGTTGCATCAGTCTTCAATTCAATGTGTTTTGTTTTTGGTTCCCCCAGTTTAGATTGCTCAAGGAATTGATTAATTTTAGCCTGAGGATCCAAGAGCAAAATAAGAGCACGTCTTTAGATTTTGTACATGCATTTGTGTGATTGAAAATGCTTTGATTAAGCAAAATTAATCTACTTACTTCAAAATCAGAGGAAGCAGAAGCTCCAAATACAGGAGAAGGGATCCAACTTTGATTTTTTTCTTCTGAATCTGATGCACAAGAAACTCTACAAGAAAAATTAAGTTATTTATCCTCAACAGAAGATTCAATATTAAAAATATCTTAAACATTTGAAGGCCATTGTATTTGGTTTCATGCAACTGTGTTTTTGGACATGCATTGCAGTAAATAAATCTTGGCATATCATCTACTTCTCATTTTCTGCAAACCAACAATTTATAATCAGTTAGCTGTCAATGCACTTTGAGGTTCTTACCAGTCAGCAATATGGTTTAATTTAGTTTAGAAATACAGCGCGGAAACAGGCCCTCTGGCCCACCAAGTCCACGCCGACCAGCGATCCCCATATAGTAACACTATCCTACACACACTAGGGACAATTTTACCAAACCAATTAGCCCCTACAAACCTGTATGTCTTTGGAGTGTGGGAGGAAACCGGAGATAACCCACGCAGGTCACGGGGAGAACGTATAAATTCTTTACAGACAAGCACCCCTAGTTAGGTTCAAACCCAGGTCTCTGGCGCTCTAAGGCAGCAACTCTACCGCTGCGCCACTGTGCTGCCCATGAGTTCGGAGATCTCCCATTAGTCACTATTATCAGTTTCCTTTGTACCCCTAATCACTTTAACGTCAAAATATTGTGTTCTTTATGCAACAATGTGATATAATTGCACCAATTTTCCTTCTTGACCGATGACAATCCGGGTGATGTATTTGCAGGCCTAAGCCTAATATTTACTGGGCCGAGCCAGATACATTTTACCTCGCCTCCCCTTCTGTCAAGCTTCAGTTCACAACAAAATTCCTCTTTATTTGCTCCCATCTCCAGACAAAATTAACTTCTCCAAATCAGCTCCTTTAAAAACTCACGGGTATGCCAGCTACTGGGCCTGCTGGCCCGGCTCTTACTAAATTGTGACATTTGCCTTCCCTCCTGTTCCCACTGCAAAAATTGATGGGATAAAAAATTGCTTTCCTCCTCCTACCTGGAACTATACAAACAGAGCTCCATAGCTACTCCAAAGAGAAAAAAAATCTTACTTGCTTCAGCTGCCAGACCTGATACTCAGACATTGCTCTCCTGGAGATACACACAAAATGCTTGAGTAACTCAGCGGGCCAGACAGCATCTCTGGAGAGAAGGAATGGGTGACATTTCGCGTTGAGACGTTTCTTTAGCACGTGCACCTTTGACTTTCTGTGCCTGCTTACTAACTCACTGGTGTGCCGTATGTTCACTGTTTTATTATGTTCACTTAAGGGCATGTCCCACTTGCCGATTTTTTCGGCATCTCTCGGCATCATTGACTGAAGTACAGATCACCGAAAAAGTCGCGGCGTGGTGACGTATTGACGCGCAGTGTTTCCTCAAGTGTCACAACAGTTTTTTTGTCGCCGCTGGATTTTGAAATGTTCAAAATCTTTTGGCGACCCTGATATGTCAGTCAATGACGCCGGCAGTCGCCGAATAAATTGCCAAGTGGGACAGGCCCTTTAGTCCATTCATTTGTTTCCTGCACAATACATTAATGTATTGTTATATTTAATGATAGACTGATATACCCGTTATTCCAGTGAAGTAAAACTTTTTCACCCTGAGAGCTGTGAATCTGCAGAATTCTCTGCCTCAGAAGGCAGTGGAGGCAAATTCTCTGGATGCTTACAAGAGAGAGTTACATAGAGCTCTTAAAGATAGCAGTCAAGGGATACAGGGAGAAGGCAGGAACGGGGTTCTAATTGTGGATGATCAGCCATGATCACAGTGAATGGCGATGCTAGCTTGAAGGGCCGAATGGCCTACTGCTGCACCTATTGTCTAGTAACAAATCAAGTTGCAAGCAATTCTACGTTAATTTAATGATTTATTAAATTTATGGTCTAGACATCTGTACCAGCATAAATTTGCTAATGCTTGCTGCTCTATTCAACTGTTTCATTCATTGGCCCTGTACCATTGCATTATTATTATAAATGCCTGCTTAATTATACTGATATTCAACAATAACCTTTCGTTGTGAGCAAGTTATGTGGAACGTTTTTTGTGCTATTGGATAGTGTACGATCAAGCAAAACAAAAAGCACTTTGTTTTAATTTATCTATTGCAATTAATTCTGTTAATGTTTAACTTTCATATTACAGCAGCACCTTCTGTTCTCCAATTTTTAGAGCAATTAGTTAGAAACATCAAAGCAAAATATTTAAAATTCAGAAATTGGACAAAGATAATGTTGCTTTGATCAAGATAATGTAAAAAACATCTGATTTTACTGATGTAAAGTTTATATATATAATAATAATAATAATAATAATAATAACTTTATTACAGACTCAAGGTCCAGACAATGGGCAACATTACATTACAAAATGCGTTGCATATCAAATATAAATATATATAAAATCATGGTAAATCACATAAAAACATCATAATTTATATATTAGCAGACATCTCTGTTTGTATTTTTTTTTTAAATGAAGCATTGTCTTGAATATCTAGTCGCACAATTTAGTGGAGCATTCCGACCTGAAATCTTAATACAGGCAGTCACAAAGTCTTAGTTACACCACGACAAACATTCAGGTGAACATTCCTAAATTGAGTGTACTGTTGAAAGGTCATCAATCTAAAACATTGACTAAAACTTCTCTGTCCATAGATGCTGCCCGACTGGTTGAGTATTTCCAACATTTTAAAATTCTACTGGATTTGGAGGATACAACCTTTTGCAATGATACAAAAATTTTAGAGCATAACCACTCAAAAGTATGAGGAAAATAATACTCCATTAAAATTGACATGCAACATACCTGGAGCCACTGTCATTTATATGGCCCAAATCTGCTGAAATTGCATCTTTTTTCAGTGGAATGTTTGTGGTCTTGGGAAGGTCCCGATACGAATTCAGAAGACTTTGCGAGTGCTTTAGTAGAAAACAAAGATGATTATTAAAAAAAAAGAAAATTACATATTTTCTTCAGATAAACTTTCCAAGCAACTGAAAAAAAAAATCCTGACATGATTTTGTATTGGCACAACATAAAGTAATTTCAAACCCTGGTTTAATTAAGATAGGTCATTCAAAAGATAGTTAAAATGTTATTAATTTCCACAAAACCATGGGCATATGGCACTTTTTCTGAATAGCATTACACCATTCTTCATAGGTAGTGGTTCAAGGATGAGTTGCTTCCATTCTGGTTTTGTTTTATGAGTGCTGAGTTGATTAAAGAGGCAAAGATGGGAATTTGCCGATTCTTTCGTAGAAGAGGCAGGAGATACCGGACAAGGCTGGTGAGCAAACTGGATTTTTTTTGGGGGGGAAAATCAGTAAATTTGTGTTTTATGCCATTTTGTTTTGAGGAATAAATGTTATTATGCAATAATTGATTTTATAAAAATCCAATCAGCCCTGCCTTTAATGTATTTGTTTAAACAGCAAATGCAATGCTGAGTATAGGAAGTAACTGCAGATGCTGGTTTAAACCAAAGATCGATACAAAAAACTGGAGTAACTCAGTGGGACAGGCAGCATCTCTGGAGAGAAGGGTCTCGACCCGAAACGTCACCCATTCCTTCTCTCCAGAGATGCCGCCTGTCCCAATGAGTTACTCAAGCATTTTGTGCCTAAATGCAATGTTGAAGTACTCACGGGCTCCTGCTGAATTCCAAGGCCTAACGTTTCTGCTACAACCGCAGCCAGATTAATACTAGTCTTTTCCAGGGTTGATTGTTCTTTAGCTTGTAGTGTGGCTGGAAGTTGAAGATAAAAATAAGTGAGGCATATGACAAAAAACTTGAGATGCTGAAAATAAAAACAAAATGTGACGAAATAATGAGCCGGTCAGGTGAATGAAGAGAGAAAGTCACGTTTTCACACTGATGATCTTTTTAGCTTGTGAAAAGTAATTGAAATGCACTAAAGCTGCTGGATATTTCTAAAATGCTTACAAGTGATTTTTACAGTATCATTACATATATCTTACCAGATAATGAAGTGACAGGCCTGCGTTTTGTTACAATATCAATTTGAAAATAGCCACACCACTTCCAGTTTCACATTATTCTACTTACATTCACAAAAAAATGACCAAATCAATGGTTATTTCATTTTGTTGAGTGAAAACAAGATTTTTCTAGAATCATATTTTGTTGCAGTATATTGCTGTGGCAGATGGTATGGTTTCCCTGCACATTTCATTCATGTGTTAAGCAACAAATAAATAACACATACAGTAGAAACCTCTGGAGGTAATATCCAGCTATAAATAACTACATTCAATGGATTGACCAGGTGGACCTAGGCTCACCTTCTCCAAAGCATGGCAGTGAATCAATTACAATCTAGCCAAGTTCCTTTCCTGTTGTTAACAGTAAATTGCCAGATTTATTTAATTCAACTATTAGCTGGACTGTTGTAGCTGGGACATGTAGGCCGGTGTGGGCAAGTTGGACCAAATGACCAGTTTCCACACTGTATCACTCTATTACGCTATAACTTGTTAATTAGGCTTTGTAATCTTTTTGATGTTATCATTTACTTTCCTTTAAAAATATTAAAATATTTAAAATATTAAAATATTCAGCTGCCACTGCCATTTACAGAACACCACTCTTTACCTCAACAATTCCAAACATACAATAAATCAGTTTCACTTTGATTAGTTTTGTAGCAATTATATTAAATGTATGCACACTAATTATCAAACAGGGGGTCCACAATCATAGAAGCAAATTTATGCAATGGATTACCAATTGGTGACAACAGAAAATCAAAGGATGGCCAATTACAAAACTCCATAAAGCCACAGGTTCACTTTAGGGTACACACAATAATATAACGGAGTCACTTACTTAGAGCTGAACTAACATCTCTTCTGGGTGCATTAGTAGAAGCTGTTTTGAAAGAAGGAGATTACAACCCATATATTAAGAGGTTAGAGCATACATTTATAATAAGCATTTATTCACGTTATTTAGGAGCAGGCATGGCGACTGAGAAAACCAGTGAATATGATCTATTCTCATTTCCTCAAGGCTTCAATACCAGAGCACAGAAATTATTTGGTCACAAGGCATGAAGTTATAGAATAGGAGACCAATCTCTGATTATCTCAGAATTATCGACAGGAAAAAAATATCAAAGAATGGCCAAGTACAAAAGTGTACCAAAGGGTATGGGATCACTTGAATGAGTATTAGTATATAATGCTGGCGTCACTGCTATTTCTAACTAATTTGAATCTGGGGTCAAAAATAAAGCTAAAATCAGAGAAAGCACCAGAGGACCACAGATTCAAATTATACGGAAGCTAGGCAAATACAAAAATGACTTTATTGGTGGAATGATGATCACAGTGAACACCATTTGCTGTGGACAAATGCAGATTGGTGCCACTAAAGAGAGGAAACTGAATGGCTCTAGGCTACAGGACTTGCCTCTGAACACACAAATCCATCCATCTTGAGACATGAGGAAGCACTGAAGGTTAGCCAACATTGGGATATACAGGCAGAGAGATGAGAAACAAATCCCATCTTGTGACGTTGAGTTTACCCCATGCATCGGTACAGAACACCTGGAGCACAGCATAAATTTTTCTGTCATGTGTACAATGTATATGGAGAGAGAGAGAAGACTGCAGGTGTTGGAACCTTGAATACAGTGCCCTCCATAATGTTTGGGACAAAGTCCCATCATTTATTTATTTACCTCTGTACTCCACAATTTCAGATTTGTAATAGAAAAAAATCACATGTGGTTAAAGTGCACATTGTCAGATTTTAATAAAGGCCATTTTTATACATTTTGGTTTCACCATGTAGAAATCACAGCAGTATTTATACATAGTCCCCCCATTTCAGGGCACCATAATGTTTGGGACACAACAATGTCATGTAAATGAAAGTAGTCATGTTTAGTTGCATATTCTTTGCATGTAATGACTGCTTGAAGTCTGCGATTCATGGACATCACCAGTTGCTGGGTGTCTTGTCTGGTGATGCTCTGCCAGGCCTGTATTGCAGTCATCTTTAGCTTATGCTTGTTTTGGGGGCTTGTCCCCTTCAGTTTTCTCTTTAGCATATAAAAGGCATGGTCAATTGGGTTCAGATCGGGTGATGGACTTGGCCACTCAAGAATTTCCATTTTTTTAGCTTTGAAAAACTCCTTTGTTGCTTTAGCAATATGTTTGGGATCATTGTCTTGTTGCAGAATGAACTGCCAACCAATGAGTTTTGAGGCATTTGTTTGAACTTGAGCAGATAGGATGTGTATATACACTTCAGAATTAATTATGCTACTACCATCAACAGCTGTATCATCAATGAAGATAAGTGAGCCAGTACCTTCAGCAGCCATACATGCCCAGGCCATAACAACCCCACCAATGTGTTTCACAGATGAGGTGGTATGCTTTGGATCTTGGGCAGTTCCTTCTCTCTTCCATACTTTGCTCTTGCCATCACTCTGATACAAGTTAATCTTCGTCTCATCTGGCCACAAGACCTTTTTCCAGAACTGTGGTTGCTCTTTTAAGCATTTCTAGGCAAACTGTAACCTGGCCATCTTTTTTTGCAGCTAACCTGTGGTTTGCAACTTGCAGTGTATTCTCTGTATTTCTGTTCATAAAGTCTTCTGCGGACAGTGGACATTGACAAATCAACGCCCGATTCCTGAAGAGTTTCTGATATGTCGGACAGGTGTTTGGGGGGTTTTCTTTATTATAGAGAGGATTCTTCTGTCATCAGCTGTGGAGGTCTTCCTCTGGCCTGCCAGTCCCTTTGCGATTAGTAAGGTCACCAGTGCTCTCTTTCTTCTTAATGATGTTCCAAACAATTGATTTTGGTAAGCCTAAGGTTTGGCTGATGTCTTCTTCTTGTTTCTCAGTCTCATAATGGCTTCTTTGACTTTCATGGGCACAACTTTGGTCCTCATGTTGATAAACAGCAATAAAAGTTTCCAAAGGTGATGGAAATACTAGGTGCTGGGAACTCTCTTATACCTGCATAAGGAGGCAATTAAACACACCTGAGCAATTACAAACACCTGTGAAGCCATGTGTCCAAAACATTATGGTGCCCTGAAATGGGGGGACAGTGTATAAACACAGCTGTAATTTCTGCATGGTGAAACTAAAATGTATAAAAATGGCCTTTATTAAATCTTTGTGCACTTTAACCACATGTGATTTTTCCTATTACAAATCTCAAATTGTGGAGTACAGAGGCAAATAAATAAATGATGGGTCTTTGTCCCAAACATTATGGAGGGCACTGTGGTCTGTCCAAACTTAAATTGTATCACATCACCAGCTATGTAAATGAGGCAACCTTCAGCCAGGGTCAAGGTTTCAAAGAGAAAGGGTCGAATACTGCAGATCAGTACAGCAAAGGATGGAAAATGGACATGCGTTGGAACACAATTATTCCTCAAAATTTGGGAAGTGGAGGGGGTATAAGGTGTGGAAAATCTTTTGGACGTATAGGATGCGAATTTGCCAAATACTCAGTGCAATTACAATACAAAATATCAACATATTTTGATGGGGAATACAGCCTAAGAGTTACCAGAGGTACCAATACAATTGACATCTGTCAAATTGTGCACAGGGAGTGTTTGGTACTTGCTTTCTATTGACAATGTTCCAAGTTCACAGGTGTCTGCAGCTAGCACTTCCTCATTCCGATTGCATCGGGCCATGCCAGGGAAGCCCGCTAACAGCGTTTTACATTTCTCTGCAATATAAACAAAATTCCAACAAAATAATTTAACATTACAGAAATCGGGTCATAAGCTATATAGAGAATATGCTTACGACTGTGGCAATTATATCTTTGAATATACTCAGGATACCTTTCTGATAAAAGTCAAAATGAATGAAATTTTAACCAGAGGATAGAGTTTCTGATTACAATTTTTATCTAGCTGTTTTAGCTACAGCACCCAATTAATTTATTTCAGGCACTGTATATTGTCCACTTTATGGAAAAATAGAAAATAGGTGCAGGAGTAGGCCATTCGGCCCTTCGAGCCTGCACCGCCATTCAATAAGATGATGGCTGATCATCCAACTCAGTATCCTGTACCTGCCTTCTCTCCATACCCTCTGATCCCTTTAGCCACAAGGGCCACATCTAACTCCCCCTTAAATATAGCCAATGAACTGGCCTCAACTACCTTCTGTGGCAGAGAATTCCAGAGACTCACCACTCTGTGTGAAAAATTTTCCTCATCTCGGTCCTAAAGGAATTCCCCCTTATCCTTAGACTGTATCCCCTTGTTCTGGAGTTCCCCAACATCGGGAACAATCTTCCTGCATCTAGCCTATCCAACCCCTTAAGATTTTGTACGTTTCTATAAGATCCCCCTCAGTCTTCTAAATTCTAGCGAGTAAAAGCCAAGTCTATCCAGTCTTTCCTCATATGAAAAGTCCTGACATCCCAGGAATCAGTCTGGTGAACCTTCTCTGTACCCCCTCTATGGCAAGAATGTCTTTCCTCAGATTTGGAGACCAAAACTGTACGCAATACTCCAGGTGTGGTCTCACCAAAACCCTGTACAACTGCAGTAGAACCTCCCTGCTCCTATACTCAAATCCTTTCGCTATGAATGCGAACATGCCATTTGCTTTCTTCACTGCCTGCTGCACCTGCATGCCTACTTTCAATGATTGGTGTACCATGACACCCAGGTCTCGTTGCATCTCCCCTTTTCCTAATTTGCCACCATTCAGATAATGGTCTACCCTCCTGTTTTTGCCACCAAAGTGGATAACCTCACATTTATCCACATTATACTGCATCTGCCATGCATTTGCCCACTCACCCAGCCTATCCAAGTCACCTTGCAGCCTCCTAGCATCCTCCTCACACCTAACACTACCCCCCAGCTTAGTGTCATCCCCAAACTTGGAGATGTTGCATTCAATTCCCTCGTCCAAATCAATAATATATATTGTAAACAGCTGGGGTCCCAGCACAGAGCCTTGCGGTACCCCACTAGTCACTGCCTGCCATTGTGAAAAGGAGTAACCCGTTTACTCCTACTCTTTGCTTCCTGTTTGCCAGCCAGTTCTCTATCCACATCAATACTGAACCCCCAATACCGTGTGCTTTAAGTTTGCATACTAATTTCTTATGTGGGACCTTGTCGCAAGCCTTCTTAAAATCTAGATATAACACATCCACTGGTTCTCCCTTATCCACTCTACTAGTTACATCCTCGAAAAATTCTATAAGATTTGTCAGACATGATTTATCTTTCGTAAATCCATGCTGACTTTGTCCAATGATTTCACCACTTTCCAAATGTGCTGCTATCCCATCTTTAATAACTGACCGATGTCAGACTAACTGGTCTGTAATTCCCCATTTTCTCTCTCCCTCTTCTTTTTAATAGCGGGGTTACATTAGCTACCCTCCAATCCTCAGGAGTTTTTAAATATTATCACTAATGCATCCACTATTTCTGTGGCTACTTCCTTGAGTACTCTGGGATGCAGACTATCTGGCCCTGGGGATTTATCGGCATTTAATCCATTCAATTTACCCAACACCACTTCCCGGCTAACCTGGATTTCACTCAGTTCCTCCACCTTATTTGACCCCCGGTCCCCTGCTATTTCCGGCAGATTATTTATGTCTTCCTTAGTGAAGACAGAACCAAAGTAGTTATTCAATTGGTCTGCCATGTCCTTGTTCCCCATAATCAATTCACCCGTTTCTGACTGCAAGGGACCTACATTTGTTTTAACTAATCTCTTTCTCTTCACATAGCTATAAAAACTTTTGCAGTCAGTTTTTATGTTCCCTGCCAGTTTTCTTTCATAATCTATTTTCCCTTTCCTAATTAAGCCCTTTGTCCTCCTCTGCTGGACTCTGTATTTCTCCTGGTCGTCTGGTAGGCTGCTTTTTTGGCTAATTTGTATCCTTCATCTTTTGTTTTTATACTATCCCTGATTTCCCTTGTTATCCATGGATGCACTACCTTCCCTGATTTATTCTTTTGCCAAACTGGGATGAACAATTGTTGTAGTTCATCAATGCAGTCTTTAAATACCTTCCATTGCACATCCACTGTCAACCCTTTAAGAATCACTTGCCAGTCTATCTTGACCAATTCACGTCTCATACATTCAAAGTTACCTTTGTTTAAGTTCAGAACCCTTGTTTCTGACTTAATTATAACACTCTCCATTCTAATGAAGGACCTCAACCATATTATGGTCACTCTTGCCCAAGGGGCCACGCACAACAAGACTGCTAACTAACCCTTCCTCATTACGCAATACCCAGTCTAGAATAGCCTGCTCTCTCACATGTTGGTTTAGAAAACTATCCCGCATACATTCCAATAAATCCTCTTCCTCAGCACCCCTGCCCATTTGATTCACCCAATCTATATGTAGATTGAAGTCACCCATTATAACTGTTTTACCTTTGTTGCACACATTTCTAATTTCCTGTTTGATGCCATGTTAGGTGGCCTGTACACAACTCCCACTAGCGTTTTTTGCCCCTTAGAGTTTTGCAGCTCTACCCATATCGATTCCACATCCTCCAAGCTAATGTCCTTCCTTATCTCCTCTCTCACCAACAACTCTACCCCGCCTCCTTTTCCTTTCTGTCTATCCCTCCTGAATATTGAATATCCCTGGATGTTCAGCTCCCAGCCTTGGTCCCCCTGGAGCCATGTCTCCATGATCCCAACTATAGCATAGTCATTAATAACTATCTGCACATTCAACTCGTCCATCTTATTAAGAATGCTCCTCGCATTGAGACACCAAGCCTTCAGGCTTGTTTTTACAATACTCTTACTCCTTATACAATTATATTGACAAGTGGCCCCTTTTAATTTTTGCCCTGGAAATCCACCACCTCTTATTCTCTGTTTATTATTTTTTTCTTCTTTCCCCCCTACATGTTGGGTCTGAGTGCTTCCCTTCTCTGCCTCCTCCCTCAGACCCTGTTTACTAGCTTTCTCTATTTGAGTCCCTCCCCCCAAGTTCTAGTTTAAAGTCCCCCCAGTATGATCATAACGTTCATATGAATAAGATCTTACATGCAATTATCAAAAGGCAATTAGGAAAATGTATCAAATAAGTTTCAATTTCTATAGATAAATCATCAACACAATTTAAATAGAATAATTGAGTGATTAAAATTCCGTCAACCGTTCTTGAATCATACTCATACCATCAATCTGCGTCCGCGAAGGCTCTGCACTTGCATGCGCTGCGTAGCGAATATGGCGATTCTCTTTTCTCCTTCGCATTCTACTCAGCACAGAGGTGGAAAGGGATAAAATCGGAGAACCCGGAATTATTCCATCATCGTGATCTGCTGCTCCGACCACTTCTTGCTGTTGCTCCCTGACATTAGAAATAAAAGTCAGACAGGCTGCCATGTATAAAAATAAACACAAGGTCACGATGGAATGAGACGCAGGACTTACTTAACCTGATGCTCAAGTGATTCAAGCTGATCACTGAGATTCTTATTTTCATCTTGAAGACTGTGCTTTTCATTCACTGTTAATTAAAGAAAACAGAGAGTGATAGTAAAGGTAAGAAAATGTTACTGAAACCAAAACTGTGCCCACAAGATAAATCCTAATTACCACTTACTAAGTTCTGTAATAAGCTTTAGATTCTGCTGTCGAATATTCTCAAACTCCAGCTGTTTCTTCTTCATGTGTTCTTCAGTAACTGCACATCTGTCACACAAGCCCGCTCGCAACCTACTCGCAAAAGGAATTGCAGATCAGAAACTTTTAGTCAAAACTGTAGGATACAATAAGTTGTTCATTTCCTCTGTCATTCAAGTGTTTTCAGAAAACTGCGTAAAAAGTTGTAAAAATATAAAGTATGAGATTTATACTTTGTCATGAGCAATCTCCCATGTAAACTGTGTTCGTTGAGAATGAATTTCCATAAACAATTTATTGCACGTTAGCTGTTATGAAAGAGTTGAGACTTAACCCTAAGAAGCATGGCAACAAATTACTATTCTCATACATGTTAGGAAGGTGTTCACATCGATTCAGATATATAAAATAAGTATATAGGCAGAGTAAAAAATGAAACTAGGACAGATTTAGGATAAGGGGCAAGAGATTTGAGGGGGTCTTTTCCCCCCATCCAGAATGGCGTGTTCCTGGAATGCACTGCTGGAGGGGTGGAGTCATCAAGATGAGCACTAAAATCACCATGGCATTGAAGGCAATGGGCCAAGTGGCTCTCATTTAAATGATCCAGGACAATGTTTCTGTGTAAACCAGCAAGAATGATGTCAGGGTTGGTGGGCTAGAACTAAAGTAAATGGGTTATAAACCACAGCAGGGAACTCTTCTGGTGGCCTTGTCAGTAAGGATATCATAGAGAAGCAATTTTCAGCCCAGCCTGGTTCCCTAACCGCTCGTTGGTTCCTCTACATGTTGGTTTAGAAAACTATCCCGCATACATTCCAAGAAATCCTCTTCCTCAGCACCCCTGCCAATTTGATTCACCCAATCTATATGTAGATTGAAGTCACCCATTATAACTGTTTTACCCTTGTTGCACGCATTTCTAATTTAATGTTTGATGCCATCCCCAACCTCTTCTAATCTGATTTTATTTAAAAACAATTGAATCATATCTCACCTGTCCTCTAAAACTTTAATGTTGTCATGCAAAGCTTTTTGTTGCTCCCTCAACTGTTGGTTTTTATTGTAGTATTCTTCAAGCCTTTGAGCATCTCTGGAGAAAGATTACATATCAGACACCAAAAATATCACATTACAGTTTCTGAATGAGTCTTGTAAAAGTCTCATGTATGAACATCAAATTATGTAAATTTATCACTTGGTTCCTATTGTACAAGTGGTAAGGTAGCATAAAAAATATTTGACTGTCTAGATGCTTGGCATGTCATAACAAATGTAATCGTGGAATTTCCGTGCTGAAACCAGTGAAAGTACAAGAAAGTGCGTTAAAAATGTTAACCAAAACACACAGAAATTCTTCAAAGCTATATAAGATGTATCCTATTTCTTTTAAATGAATAACTGAGATTAACTAATTAACTGAGATGATACACCCTTCATCCCCTTTTTCTTGTACGACTTCGGAAGGCAGCCATACTTGGTATAATATAATCAACTATCCAGTAAGAAACACGTTTTATTCCAAGAACGATTGTTCACTGGAAAATAAATGTTTCTGCCGGAGGGTGGGTTATTGGTGGATGGAGTCACAGGGGTGCACAGGAAAGGAGAGGGTGGGGAATATCACTTTAAATTTCCCTTCATCTGGTTTACATTTCACTCCTCTTCTCTCTTTATCATCCTTTTGCCTTCCTTCCATCTCTAAACCTTTGCCACTTACTCTGCCAATCAAAACCCCCTCACCTGCACCCACCTATCATTTGCCAGGCTTTATCCCCACCCCCACTTATTTTCCATCTTTCTCCCACCTACTACAATCAGTCTGAAGAAGGGTCCCGACCTGAAACATCAACTATTCATTCCCTCCACAATTGCTGCCTGACCCGCTGAGTTACACCAACGCTTTGTGTTTTTACTGAACTTTCAGCATTACAGTCCAAATGTTCAAAAAATGTTCTGTTAATGATTTGTAAATCAGCTTTTAGCTGCACTTGATACTTTAGAATGTTTTCAGGCTACAAGTTTAATCTCTGCACCCAGTAAAACCTGGGCAGGTTTAAATGGATCTCTTCAATGTTTCATTGATCGTCTCAAATTGTACTTAAAACATTATCAAAAATTCCAAAGTTAATTTTTTAAAAAGAGACAAGTATCAAAAGTAGGTTAACAATAAATCAACAGGAGCAAAGAAAGGTTAGGCCCATTTGATAAGTGCGATTGACATGTTAACTATGAAGTCCAGACATTGTTATGGCCTTTGCCCCAGCGTCTTCAGAATCATTAGTTGTAGTGTTCTGCAAAGTTCCACATAACAGCTCCATTGTTGTGGTTATCTGTGCTGAAACATTAAACTTCAGGAATTTGGGGGAGTCAGTAACAGGTACTCTTAAGGACCATTGAGACCAACCATAATGAGATATTTGTATGAAGACTAGCCATGTTGCAAGGTATGCAATGAATCACACAGATTGTTCACTCATCTGTCGGATACCTGCATTTGTGAACCATAAAGAATATCTGAAATATGCTTCTAGTAGGAACAAAATTGTACGGCTTCTTTGAAATTCTGACATAAAAAGAGATTCAGAACAATATCCATTGAAATTGTTATATATCAATATGTTTATCAAATAATCAGATCTGGTTAGGTTTCTTGATTCAAATAAATAGTTTAAATTATTTTTGTTGCCGTATCACGCTGGAATGTTACACATGACATCCTTCTCACTTTCTGCAGGAATTGTGAAATTGGGTGAAACTAACTTCTCAATAATATTTCCAATTAATCCAAAAGTAGAACTGTATGATGTCCAGAAAGATGTTTGGTAATTGATGATATATAATTGAAATGCTTGCCTACATTCAAAGAATAAAACCAAACAGCAAGGTAAGTGAACTTAAAACAACGTTGCTAGTTATCCTTTGACACCACAGGGAGGCTACCAGCATAACATAAATTCTAGGAAATAGCTCTCTCTCATTGCTCAGCTTCAACCCTGCTACTCAGTAATGGAAATAACGTTACAGATATGCATAATATTTTGAATTTAGTTGAGCAAACATCAGGATTGAGAAACACCTCCAATGAGCAAATGCAGATTATGAAATCCATGAGCCACTTCTCATCATTGAGCAGCAGTGAAAGTGAGCGACCATTAATTTTCTGATGCCGACAAGCAATTTTAAAAGACGCGAGAGACACAGACAGAGTCAGAGTCATACAGCGCAGAAGGAGGCTCTTCAGCCCAACTTGCCCATGCTGACCAAGATGCCCCAGTGATGCTCGACCCACCTGACCACGTTTGGCCCATATCTCTCTGGACATTATGCTGGAATCAGACTGCAGGATACCGACTCAAAATGTCACCTGTCCATTTCCCTCCACAGATGTTGCCTGACCACCGAGTTCCTCCAGCACTTTTGTGCTATGCTCAAACAATTTTAAGAGTAACCCCAAACTTTAGCAACCTTAAAGACCAGTGAGTTGCATTTGGATCCAAATACAGCTGTAATTCAAACTTTACACAAAACCAGAAAAAAACGACAAAATTTTTGCTGAATGGATTTTTAAATTTCACTCTTTGAATTGTGCTGCTTTTCCTGTTCAAAAAAAATCTTTGTCTGAAAAACCAAGGCACCAATACATTTATAGAAAGCATTACCTTCCGATTTCTACACATTTGCAGAAAGAAAAGGAAAATTGGAGATAGACACCTTTACAAGATATCATTTCATTTATAAAACGAGAATGACGATATTGACTTTGAATTTTGAAAAGGGCAAAATTTAAAAATACTGCTCTTTTGCTTACCTGAACAGCAGAGTATTTCCAGCATTTTGCATTTGTGATAGTTAACAAGGTAGTATAGATTACATTTGATCAGAAAACACAGTATTATGTTAGGTGGATTTGGTGTAACACATATAATTCTGTGTCACCCTGTACATGGCGGTAGAGGGCAGGATGTGTTTACTGGTCTGTACCATAGTGTTAATTTTTAGACATAACCAGTCCTGTTTTCCAGACAAATGTACATTGCATATTGCAAGCCCCCAGAAACGGGAATGATATAAGCAACTAAATACACTTCCTTTTGGAGGTAGCAATTAAAAGACAAATGTTGGCAGAAGGAAATCCTTGCTTTTCATGGAAAGAGCCGGTATAATTATACTGAATTTCTGTTTCACACATCACCGTTTCACACTGAAAGATAACACCTTGAGCAATACACTGCCCAAAAATGAGAACTAAACTAGTGCGTTATTACGCAACGCTTCAGAGTAAAACAAAGATACTTACAAGCATCTCTCCTTCTTTAGCTTGGTTACTTTTACTTGCAGCACTGTAATTAAAAATAACATTACCTGTCAGAAAACACTTTAGTTTAGTTTAGAGATACAGCGCAGAAACAGGCCCTTTGGCCCACCAGGTCCGCCCCAACCAGCGATCCCTGCTAATTACCACTATCTTACACGCACTGGGGACAATGTACACTTATACCAAGCCAATTAACCTACAAAATCTGTACATCTTTGGAGCGTGGTAGGAAACCAAAGTTCTCAGAGAAAACGCACGCGGTCACGGGGAGAACGCACAAACTCCGTACAGTCGGGATCGAACCCGGGTCTCCGGTGCAGTAAGGCAGCAACTCCACCGCTGCGCCACCATGCCGCCCACTTGGGCAACAAGAATTATTACAACATTGCAATTAAAATCAGTTAAGATGCAGAAATCAATTCCAGTTTATTAGGTGAATATCCATTTACAACTGTACAGATGACACCACTGTAGTGGGCCGGATATCAATTAATGATGAGACGGATTACAGAAAGGAGATTGAGAACCTTATAACCTGGTATCAAGACAACAACCTCTCCCTCAATGTCAACAAGACAAAGACAATTGTGAACGACTTCAGGAAGTGAAACTGCAGAGCACATGCATTAATGGCGCCGGAGTAGAGATGGTCAAAAGCTTCAAGTTCCTAGGAATAAATATCGCCAGTAATTTGTCCTGGACAAGCCACAACGCAGCTATGACCAAGAAAGTACACCAATGCCTTTACTTCCGTCAAAGACTTAGGAAGTTTGGCATGTCCCCAACATCCCTCACCAACCGCTTTAAGCATTGTGTCGGGATGCATCGCAGCCTGGTTTGGGAACAGCTCCATCCAAGACCACAAGAAACTGCAGAGTTGTTGGCGTAGCCCAGACCATCACACAAGCCAATCTCCCTTCCATTGACTCCGTCTACACAAGGATGAATCTCACCCCCGGTCACTTCTCCAGATTTTTCTGATGAGAGGACCATTCCAGCTGTTATCAGGCAACTGAATGGTCTTCTCATCAACTAGTGTGGTCCTGACCTGCCATCTACCTCATCGGGGACTTTTGAACCATCTTTCATCCGACCATCTTGCACTAAATATTGTACCCTTTATCCGTGCATTGTGGACAGCTTGATTGTACTCATGGATAACCTTTTCTTTGGCTGGATAGCATGCAAACAAAATCTTAACACTGTACCTCGGTACACGTGGTGATAATAATAAACTCTCTCTCCTTCATTTGGTTAGAGGAGGAAGGGGAGAAATAATTTGTTGTGTGAAATCAAATTCATAACACAGCAGATGCTGGAAATCTGGAACAAAATCAAAAGGCGTTGGTGGAATGAAGTAGGTCAGTCAGTATTCATGGCAAGAACAGACAAGTTAATGCTTTGTCTCTTACAAGGGCAGTTCTGAAAAGTAAAGTCCCAAAGCATTAACTGTGTCTGTTATCTCCAATTATACTGGCTGGCCTGTTTATCAGTAGTCACTGAATCATTTGTTTAGTTTAGAGATACAGCGCAGAGTCAGGCCCTTCGGCCCACCGGGTCCGCACCGACTGGCGACCCCTGCAAATTAACACTACCCTACACGCACTAGGGACAATTTACATTTATATTAAGCCAATTAACCTACAAACCTGGACGTCTGTGGAGTGTGGGAGGGAACCGAAGGTCTCGGAGAAAACCCATGCGGTCGCGGGGAGAACGTACAAACTCCGTACAGGCTCGAACCAGGGTCTCCGGCAATTCAGGTTATAAGGCAGCAACTCCATTGCTACGCCACCATGCGGCCCAAAGTGATTAACATTATTTGATTGGCGATTCGTGTTTAATTTTTCATAAATCAACTTTGTTCTCCTACACTCACCTTAATCAATTTTCAATGCATTTAGAATGATGTAAGCCTGGGTCGAAGCAGGTTTAATACATTTTGTAGTCTCATATAAATAACCTGAAAAACTAGTTACAGAAAGACATATGCACAAAGAGCTGTCATTGTTATGATCCTGGTTTGAAATGGGACTGCTGTTGATAAAATGACCAGTCAAATCAGTATTTACTTAACTCACCCAGGTCTCCGCAGAGACACAATTTTTTACCTTTTACAAGAAGAAAAAAAATCAAACAGGGTCTCCTGTACCAAAAAGAATCTCGTCTGGCGATCACCTTTAAGTTCTTAGGAGTAAATATCACCAGCTACTTGTCCTGGCCCATCCATATCAAAGCAATGGCCAATAAAGCAGACCAACGCCTACACTTCCTTAGAAGACTTAGGAGATTCAGCATGTTCCAACTACTCTCGCTAATTGCAACAGTGGTGCCACAGAAAGCATTTTATTGGGATATATCACATCATGGCTTTGGAACAGCTCCATCCTAGACCACAAGAAATTACAGAGAGTTGTGGATGTAGTCCAGAGCATCATGCAAACTTAACCCCCTATCATTGACTCAATCTATACTTCACGTTGCTTTGGCAAGGCCACCAGCATAATCAAGGACAAGTCTCACCCCGTTCACCCGCTATTCTCCCCTCTCCCAACAGGCAAGAAGTACTAAGATGTGAAAACATACCTCCCGATTCAGGGACAGTTTCTTCCCAGCTGCTACAGGAAACTGAACCATCCTATCACCAACTAGAGCACGGTTCTGATCTACCATCTATATCATTGGAGATCCTCGGACTATCTTTTATCGGACTTTATCTTGCTCTAAACGTTATCCTGTATCTATTTCCAGTGGGCGGCTCGATTGTAATTATGTATAGTCTTTTCGATGATTGATATAATAATAAATGCTTTTTTACTGTACCTCTGCATATTGACAATAATAAACTAAATTAAAAGAATGTACATGGTTTGGGAGCTCAAATGTTCATTAAGACCAGTTTGGTAGCATCGCAACTAACCAATTCTTGAAAGATAAAGCTATCAGATAGGATCTGTGGCATGGTAAAAGAACCAGCGAAAAAATCTCCTTGATCGCATTTTCATTATTGTCATACAAACCGATTTTCCACTACAGGAGTGGCAATGTAGCGCTTGTGGACATTGGTCCATTTTTTGCAGCACTAGTACTGTGCTATAAAGAGAAGGAGTCAACAAAATCCATCAGTCTAATGGAGCATCCGAAAGACTCCATTACTTGATTCTCAATCGGTTGGGCTCTTTTAAGCAATCTGAAATAAGCCAGACTATCATAATCTTCAAACCACGAACCGAACAAAATAAATGGGCGGGTTTGCAGGTTAATTGGCCTCCATAAAATGCCTCTGGTGTGTATGATGTGATAGTGGGATAAGGGTTGAACTAGTGTGAATGGGAGATTGATGGTCGCAGTGAACTCAGCGGCGGACCAAAGGGCCCGTTTCCATGCTGCAACTCTAAAACCAAAAACAATTCTGATTCATTATACTTTAAGAAACAGAACAGAGTCCAGGGCAGTTGCCACTGAAGCCTGGGCTTCATACAACATTCATACTAATGCACCAAAATTAGTCTTGCGAATGGGTCCTGACACTAACAGATCAGTTCAACCTCTGCAAAAACTGCTTTATTCACTAGTGAACAGTGGCAAACCATTAAACTGTAAATTTGAGGCTTTGAATATTCCCATCGTCATCAATGGTAACAAGGAGGCAAGCAAAAGTCCTAAAACAATTCCTTGCAACCACCTTCTACTGGTCTGATCTCAGATAAGACTTCCTATGTCACTGTGATCGCTGTGACCTTCCTAGGTCACTGTGATTGACGGTCAATGAGAGCATGGAGGACCGCCATGAGGGAGGGGGAAGAACAATGGAGGACCCGGTGTGGGGGGACTGCCGTGAGGGGGGTGGGGGGTGCATTGTATCTCTGTCAGTGCTGCAGTTGGCCGCTATTTGTATACATTGGGACACCATAGAGGGAGTGCAGAGCACCAGACTGAATGTCAGGACTGTCTTATGAAGAAAGACTGGATAGACTCGGTGCTTATAGAAACTTGGGGTTGGACAGGCTAGATGCAGGAAGATATCACAGCTTAAGGATAAGGGGGAAATCCTTTATTTTTTCATTGAGTCTCTGGATACAGGGGTAGTTGAGGCCAGTTCATTGGCAAGGGGATCAGGGGGTATGGAAGAAGGCAGGTATGCAGTTGGATGATCAGCCATGATCATCAGGCTCGAATGTTTCTATGCAAGTCTCACTGTGCCACATGGGACAATAAAGTATTCCATTCCATTATTATAGAAATCAGTTTGCAACCAATTCAAATTTACTGCCAGTGGTCAAGCATACTGGATATAAAGGTTCTAGTTTCTGACAACATCGCCATTATAACACTGCAGACTTCTGCTCCACAACCAGACAATTCTCTTGCCAAAGTAGACACAAAATGCTGGAGTAACTCAGCGGGATAAGCAACATCTCTGGAGCGAAGGAATGGGTGACGTTTCGGGTCAAGACCCTTCTTCAAACGGAACGTACAGCCCTCCGCTCACTCTGCAGCAACCCCGACTAATTGAAGAAATCCTCTTGCCAAGTTGGCCTACGCAATAATAATTTTGACATTCCAACCAACAGGTAGGAAAAAAATACACACACTAATCACCTGACCAACAAAATCAAGATAAATATTACCTGGCCAATTACCAAATGCTCTGGTCTGCAGCTAGAAGACATCTTTAATAATACCCATCAAGCAGTACTTTCTAACAAACTGCTCATCAATGCTCAATTTAAATTCCAACAAGCCCAGCCTCTCTTTCCAGCCCGATCTCAATAACAAATGAAATAACTTAATTGCACAGGAGATGAAAGTGACCATTTTTGACACCAAAACAACACTTGACCTAGTTTGACAAGAAGCCTTGGCAGATTGAAGTTAATGGAAATCAATAAG
This sequence comes from Okamejei kenojei, assembly GCA_035221665.1. Taxonomy (NCBI): domain Eukaryota; kingdom Metazoa; phylum Chordata; class Chondrichthyes; order Rajiformes; family Rajidae; genus Okamejei; species Okamejei kenojei. The sequence continues at coordinate 19,020,172 of CM069134.1, forward strand.
AAAATACTCTACTGGCTGAAGTTAGGCCTAAATGAACTGTGGTTATTAGAAGATAACCAATTAAGCCCCAGTATAACTCCACAGGAATTTCTCAGCTGTAGTATCAATCTCCTTCAGAAGATTAATGCCTATGTGTAAAAGTGGGGAACATTTGTTGACCGCTGTGCTAAATATACTTTCAAGGTTCCTCAGATAATGAAGCAGCCTATGACTGTGTGAAGCAAGACCTAAATAACCCTGTTACTTTATGTAAGCCTTGCCAGAGACATCCACATCTCATGAATGAATAAAAGAAACAATGCACTTTAACAGTTGCACAAGTGGGTGGTTTGTTTATATCATGAATGTTGGGATTTATTTTCAAGGTAAAATGTCACGGTGGTGGTTTATATCAGTGGGCCCTGCCCACACTCTCAAATGAATAGCTCCCCTGCAGCATCTCTCTGCACAAGAGCAAACCCAGATCTTTCTTGGCAGTGCCTTTTGTAGCCTCTGGCAAGACCTATTTGTCCGTTCAATGCTTCTGGAAAATATTAAAATTTCAAACATGTGATCTTGAAAATTATTTATGAAGTTTGTGTAATGGTGTTTACTCAGCTGCATCCATTTTGCTTTAGGGTAAATCATGCAAATAAAAATGATTTAAGCTGCAACGACAGACTCTTGTATGAAAAGCAGTAACAGTACAGAAGATACTACTTAATTCAGGAAAAGAAGCATAGTTAATCCCGATGCACTTTTTTTGCACAACTTCTTAAAGGGCCTGTCCCACTGACGCGACCTTTCAGGGACTGTCTTCGACCTTCAAGGGCACTCGCCTGAAAAACCTTAGAGAGCGCAGAATATAAAGTTTAGTGGACATTTTACTTACCGGTCGGTTTTCCTTGGTCCTGAAAACGCCAATACAGCGGGGAAACAAGCCCTTCAGTCCACCTAATCCCCACCCACCAACACTATTTTCGTCCTACACTCTACGGACAATTGGCAGAAGTCAATTTACCTTCAAACCTGCATGAGTGTGGGAGGAAACCAGAGCACCCAGAGAACAGACGCTGTCACAGGGAGAACGTACGATCTCCGCACAGACAGCACCCGTATTCAGGATCGAACCTGGGTTTCTGGCACTGTACGGCAGCAACTCTACCGCTGCACCACTTTGCTGCCCTAAATTGCTAAATTATACAAATTTTCAATCAAAACAGATGTGTTTCTACTTGGTAAAAATGTACGCTGTCAGCCGAGTTGAGAAAACCTGAATTGGAATACACAACTTTGATATAGCCCAGTGACAGCCACAAGTTCGCAGTATTATGCATGTTCTCTCAAAGTAAATCTAGGGTTGAATCAATACTTCAGTGTGGGGAAAAAAAACTTCTACTGGCAAAGACTAGTTGTTCAATTTTAAAAATAAGTACATTTTATTAAGTAATTCCAAGTTTATTCTCTCTTGAAAAATGAGTGTGCGTCCGTGTGTCTGTTCCATCTTGTGGATTAATAACATAGAAGGGAAAAAGTCCCTCGTATTGCTCTGTCAAATAGGTGACTGCAATTAAAACCCTTTGATATGAACTTTAATCCTGATCCACACCCACCTAAAGGTATGAGACTGCCCAACAATACAGCTCCTGTATGAACAGGCATTCAGCTTAACAAAACATTCCAAATTGAAACAACTGCAACCTGAGCCTCCAACAAGAAGAGTAACTCAAGCAGTCAAGTACTGCACTACATGTAATTCAAATCCAAAAATCCTGCTGAATGCAAACAAATTAAATAATTAAAATTAAAACAATATCCCCAGCTTAAAAACAGGAACGATTCTAAATATTGTCCGTAAAGTGCAGTAGCTTTATAAACTTCAAAGTCCAAGCAATTTTGGGGACAAATTTTTTTCCCCACAAAACCTTTAATTCAAAGTAAATGAAACATCAACTTTCTAGCAAAAAAGCAGCAATATTTGTTTCTCATCAGAAGCTACTCAGGAGCTAATGTTCCCTACCAGGGACCTTATCAGTCTGAAATAGGGTTTCGACCCTAAACATCACCCATTCCTTCTCTCCAGAGATGCTGCCGGTCCCACTGAGTTATTCCAGCATTTTGTGTCTATCTTCAATTTAAACCAGCATCTGCAGTTCTTTCCTACACAGGGAGCTAATGTTTCTCATCGAGCACAGCACGAGCGATAAGTGTTTACAAGAGGTGTAATCTGTAACCAAAATTGGAGTGTCCAAGCTGGAACAAAGGCACTCAGTAGTGGCACAGATAGATATGTCTGAGTGCATTCTATATCACAAGGGCAGTCTTCCATTAAAAATCCTTCCATAGCAATTTCAAGGTAGACTTCCCATCTTCCTAAATGGGGCTAGTCGGGATATCATAATATCATAACACGTTGGAGCAGAATTAGGCCATTCGGCCAGTTGAGTTTAGTAGTAAGCTTGCATTTTAAGGTAATATTGATTAGTACTAGTGGTGCTAGCATAAGAAAGGTGTATTTAGTTAGAAGACCAATGTAAGGCAATGGGAGCCAGTAAGGTTATGGAGGGGAGATATTCTTGTACTGTTGCATAAAAAAAAGGTTATTCTTGGGGGAAAGAGAACATAAGAAAGAAACAGGTCAGCAAACTCCAGAAAGATCCTAACATATATTAATACAAGTTACATCAGTGTTCCTTACATGAAAACAAGAGGATGCAAGTAATTGGGGATGCAAATAATATTGAGAATTAGTCACCATCATATTTCAATTTTTCAGCAGCTATTTGGAGCACACACTGCATCAAACAGCCCCTCCCATTCCAAAACAGGAAAAACTGTTAAAGGAGCCATCTTTTGCTCCGCACATTTATGCTGCATGTTTGGCAATGTCATGGCTCAATCTCATATTGCAGCAACAGGTTTAACAAGAACAAGGTCACCTCAGCAAAGGTAATGTATGCAACACTCCTTCCTTATTTACATATTTTAACAGAGGCCAGCAAAGTTAAACAATGCACTTTAGTGTGAGAGTAGAAAATACCACCTTACTGAATGCACAAGATCTGTGATGGAAAACACTAAAAGTTGCCCATTCTCAGTAAAATTAACCAAAAGTAATAGATTCATTAAAAAAATGATTTAAATCATTAACATTGGTAAGTTAAAAAAATAATTACACTTAGTTCCATTTATACAAAATACACCTAAAGACATACCACTATTGGTGTAGAAATAGCAGGAGCTATGACAGAAATATTTCAAATGTCATTAGAAACGGGAATAGTGCCGGAGGATTGGCGTACTGCGCATGTTGTTCCATTGTTTAAAAAGGGTTCAAAGAATAAACCTAGCAATTATAGACCTATTAGTTTGACGTCAGTGGTGGGCAAATTAATGGAAAGGATACTTAGAGATAATATATATAAGCATCTGGATAAACAGGGTCTGATCAGGAACAGTCAACATGGATTTGTGCCTGGAAGGTCATGTTTGACAAACCTTCTTGAATTTTTTGAAGTGGTAACTAGGGAAATTGATGAGGGTAAAGCAGTGGATGTTGTCTATATGGATTTCAGTAAGGCCTTTGACAAGGTTCCCCATGGAAGGTTGGTTAAGAAGGTTCAATCTTTGGGTGTTAAGGGCGGAGTAGCAAGATGGATTCAACAGTGGCTGAATGGGAGATGTCAGAGAGTAATGGTGGATGGCTGTTTGTCAGGTTGGAAGCCGGTGACCAGTGGGGTGCCTCAGGGATCTGTGTTGGGTCCACTGTTGTTTGTCATGTACATCAATGATCTGGATGATGGGGTGGAAAATTGGATAAGTAAGTATGCAGATGATACTAAGATAGGTGGTGTTGTGGATAATGAAGTAGATTTTCAAAGTCTACAGAGAGATTTGGGCCATTTGGAAAAGTGGGCTGAAAGATGGCAGATGGAGTTTAATGCTGATAAGTGTGAAGTGCTACATCTTGGCAGGACAAATCAAAATAGGACATACATGGTAAATGGTAGGGAATTGAGGAATGCTGTGGAACAGAGGGATCTAGGAATAACTGTGCATAGTTCCCTGAAGGTGGAATCGCATGTAGATAGGGTGGTAAAGAAAGCCTTTGGTGTGCTGGCCTTTATAAATCAGAGCATTGAATATAGGAGTAGGGAAGTAATGTTAAAATTGTACAAGGCATTGGTAAGACCAATTCTGGAGTATGGTGTACAATTTTGGTCGCCTAGTTATAGGAAGGATGTCAACAAAATAGAGAGAGTACAGAGGAGATTTACTAGAATGTTGCCAGGGTTCCAGCAACTATGTTACAGAGAAAGGTTGAACAAGTTAGGTCTTTATTCTTTGGAGCGCAGAAGGTTAAGGGGGGACTTGATTGAGGTCTTTAAAATGATGAAAGGGATAGACGGAGTTGACGTGGATACGTTTTTCCCATTGAGGGTAGGGAAGATTCAAACAAGAGGGCATGACATGAGAATTAAGGGACAGAGGTTTCGGGGTAACGTGAGGGGGAACTTCTTTACTCAGAGGGTGGTGGCTGTGTGGAATCAGCTTCCAGCAGAAGTGGTGGAGGCAGGATCGATTTTAACATTTAAGAGTAAAGTGGATAGGTATATGGACGTGAAGGGAATGGAGGGGTATGGTCTGAGTGCAGGTAGATGGGACTAGGGGAAAACAAATGGTCGGCACGGACTGGAAGGGCCGAGAGGGCCTGTTTCCGTGCTGTAATTGTTATATGGTTATATATGGTTATATGGTAACAAGATCTCGTATATCAGCATCTGAAATTAGTTCTTCAAAACAAGTTTATTAATTATCTGGATCTGGGTGTAGTATGCTGAAAAGCTCTAGTTAGAGCATCACTCAGCACTGGAAGTTGGACAATTTTAGACTGGACATTTTTTTACATTTTATCAAGCCAATTAACCTACAAATCTGTACGTATTTGGAGTGTGGGAGGAAACCGAAGATCTCAGAGAAAACCCATGCAGATCACAGGGAGAATGTACAAACTCCATACAGGCAGCACCCGTAGTCGGGATCGAACCCGGGTCCCTGGCGCTGCATTTTTGCTGTAAGGCAGCAACTCTACCACTGTGCCACCATGACTGCCCAGTCAATGATGATTTTAAATAATTAGGCAGAGAATGTGTACCAGAAGGCAACAGAAAAAAGCTATAGTGGGAATAGAAAAGTAGAAGATAAATATCAGCAGTAAGCTTAACACAAATTACAAAATCTGCAGTCTAAATTGAGGAAAACAGCAAAGGTTACAAGGGAAGTATTAAATTGCATATGCATTAATAGCAGTATAATAATTAACAAAGTTCAGGAATCACAGGCACTAAATGCCACATTGCAATGTATTTGTAAACAACACATACTGCTCTATTCGGGACAGGAATAAATTCTTAAAATTCCAGGTTACCAATATTTCAGCTTTGAAAGAGGTGGAGAGACCAAAGTGGACAAGGAAGATGATGTTTTAGTTCCAAAGACAAGAGATATTGTAGTTCATCCATTACTAATCTATTTCTTTTGGAACCCAAGGCATGTGTTAAGTGCTAGGAATTTCTTTACTCCAAGCCGCAGGAATACATTTGTGCATTTGTTGCTTAACTTGAAAGTGTAAGACAGAGTAGCAATACCAGGAGATTCTCATTTCCTCAATATATAAACTGGATATTTACGATGCATGGTGAGGGAAAGGTGAACCATTTTGATGTGTGCACATCATGGACTTCAGTCTCCAGTCCAACATAGATTTAGTTCTGGGAAATCTAATAGGATAAATGCAGGATGTCATAATCATTGATTTCACAAGATAATTTGATTTGGAATAACGTAAGAGACCAAAAGATGGAAAAGCTCAACTGAAAAGCTAATTTGATTTTAGGATGATAAGCTAGAAAAGACAAATCCATTGTAACAATGTTAGACAACCACGAAAGAGAGAATTCAGGAACCAGCTACCCACGTTCTTTTCAAGGAAAGGTAGAGGCTAAAGGTTTGCTACTGATGAATGTGGAGGGGGTAAACTCAGAAATTGTAGGCACGTCAATCCAATGTCAGTGAAGGTGTCATTGTCAGAGATACAATAACTAATATCTGGAGCCATGGAGCAAACATGAAAATTACCTCTGCTGCAGTTATCAATAAGCAGAAATGAAATACAAAATAATAAAATATTAAATAGAATGGGCCAAAACTTGACTAGTAATAGTGGATATAGGAGAGGGGCGTTTGATTCGAAGATGGGTGGAGTAAGTGAAAAAGTCGAGGGATGCAAAGGACACAGGAGTGTCAGATAAGAAGAAGAGTGAATACATAAGAATGAGGGAATGGAGAGGGATGGACGGGGCGGTGGAAAGAGGGCAGGAGTAGGAGAAATAGGTGTGCCTGAGGTGGGAGAGCACAGGAAAGAGAGAGGGGAAAGGAGGAATGTCACATAAAATTGTAGAATTTAATAGTATGCCACCCAAGGAGAATATGAGGTTGGGTGCGTGAGTTCACTCTGGCAATGCAGGAGGCCCAGGCCTTAACGATCAGTATGGAAATGGAAAGGGGTGTTAAAAGACGTAGCAACCGGGAGTGAGATCCAGCAGGCCTTGGCTGACTAAAGGCAGGTGTATGATAAAATAATCGCCTAGTCTACGCTTATCTCGCTGATGTAAAGGAGGCCATCTCTGGAAAACCCAATGCAGTAGTTGAGATTTGAAGTGCAAGTGAACTTGTCTCACCTGGAAGGGCTGCTGGGGTCCCTGGATAGAGGAGAGGGAGGAGGTGTAAATACATCATCTGCCGTTGCAGGGATAAGTATCTGGGAAGGGGGGGATGGGGGGGGGGGGGCGGGGGTCAGTTTGGAAGGTGAGAGCGGACCAGAGAGTTGCGGAGGCAGTGGCCTTTGCAGAAAGTGGATAGGGGTGGGGATGGGAAGGTGTGACTGGTGCGGGTCACATTGAGGAAACTGATATTTACAATGTCGTCAGCATTGATCCAAGCAGGTTTATCTGCAAATATTACATTAATAAGAGATTACATCACCATATCCAGTTCTCAAAGGAAATGCAGTTAATCATAATTTCACAACAGCCTACATGGAATACAGGTCATTGCCAGTGCAGCCAAAGAGCTTGCCGCACATTTAAACATCACATTATTTATACCTTACACCTGCACAACTGCATTTGTATGCACCGACTTACAATAGAGGTATTGAAATTAGATAAAACAAGTGTCAAACAATTGCTGAAAATACTCAAAGAAGCAGAACTAACATCTGACTTGCTAAGTGCTTTCAACATTTTCTATTTTTATATTAAATTAAAAACACCTACAGTTTTTTGACTTTCAATATATAACATGTTATATTACGATAGACAGCAAAAGCTGGAGTAACTCAGCGGGGCAGGCAGCATATTAATGTTGTTTGGCTACACCCAAATCTGATATTAACAATGGGAAAATTCTAAGCTTTGGCACAGAGTTTAAGCACTGTTTAAGATTTTAAAAATGCCTGCCCGTCGGCTGAATAAGTATCAGCCCTGCCACCACACCCTTAAAATATATACTGGATGAATGAGAATGGATTGTTTTAACAAATGCCTAGCATTTAATTTTTTTCACTCCACCTCATTAAACAAATGCAGCAGACGGCAAACTGTTTTTTACCTTCTGAAGTAACATTAAGATGCCATTTCATGTCTAGTTCTGTCACCAGACATTGAATAGGCAAAATACTTCATGCAATTACGTTCCCATATAACTTTCTATTGAACCACTCCTTCAGAGTGGGAAATGAGTAATGATGGAGGTGGAAACAAACTTCAGAAGAAATTGAAAAATAGGAGAAAGCACATATTTTCTTCTAAAGTTTAAATTAATTGAAGAAATCGAGTTTCATAGCTTAAATGTTCTCTCCTGATTGGCAATGTCGGAACATGAATCACCTTGTTCAAAATAAATCCTGTACAATATGTGGCATTTTTATTTTTTATAGCTGATTTACTTAACAATTAATATGAAAGTGCAGCAATTTCATGAAACATACATGTAAATTGAAAGTGGTTTACACAGAATCCTATGGTGGTTAAAATAAATATGGCATGGAAAGGGATTTTTGTAAAACCCAAGGACTTCGACTCGAGTGGAAAGGTTCTGGAATGCTGACAATCAAACTGCAAATTAACCAAGAGAATAATTAGTGGAAGGTTCTCCCTTTTGAAACGGATCCGATTTCTGTTTCAGAAGAATCCTCATTTCATTTAAAGACAATTTTGCACAGACTCCACGATGACACAGCCAGGGTCTGTCCTATTGAAGATAACAAAGCACTTTTAAAAAAAACGCTTGAAGGGTCAAATCTCTAAAAACTTTGACTGCACAGATGCAGCTGCAAAGGAGCAGTCTCGCTTATTCTATCATTACCAATCACGGAATTGAAACAACTTCGACTTACAGGATTCAGGCAGACCCAGGTTATTTTCCCTTAAATTTCTGAGCAGAAAATGTTCAAGAGATGTCTAGATCTCTTTTGAAATCAGCAGTAAATTCAATCTTCAGCACCTGGCTGAGTCATGCTTGGATAATAGATGGCATGAATGTGTTACAGACACAGTGAATGCTCTCTGCATCCGTATATTGAGCTTCTTTGTTGGTGTAATGGGTACGCGACAGAGCTAGCCTCATTGGGTTTCGATCAAATCAGTGAGGTTGCGATAGGTACATCAGTAAGTTGGTGCAAACTGTTAAAAGCAATAGCAGAAGGAAAGCACAGAGTTCCATATCATACAAAATTTCATATCTCAGCGATGCATGGTTTCACCATTATTGTGCCATTGGCCTAACCAGCCATGTACAAAGCAAGCCGAGGTAGAAATACAGCTAGCTCATGCCACAATGACAAATAAAGCTGCTCCAAGATATTTACAATTATTCCAAGATAGCAGAATCTCTTTCACTGCAAACCACCTCATTTATTTAGAGGCATTGTTCAACACGAATGATTACCATAGACAAACTATATATATTTTTTAATTTACATTTGCGTTCTCCAATTCATTTGAGGAACTGCATCAGAAAACTTGCCGAAATACTAGAAAATGGACATGGCACTATTTTTACAACATTCCTACATGGTTATAACACGGAGCAAAATTCTTTAAAAATTCACCCCCATTATCAACTACACCCCCATTCCTACTCGGACTGTAAAGTAAGGAGCAGATAGTTTCGTGCAATACAACTACTAGCATCCAGGGACATGAAAAGGACATTGAAAATTAGTGATTAATTTGTGTAACATGAAATACTAGCTGGTCTTTTAAAAATTGTAGCAAAGGTTTATGTATTCTTGGGGCATTTATTTTTAGTGTTAAAAACAGACCTAGTCAGAGAAATACTCAATTTTATTAAAAAGGTGCAATCCTTAATAACATTTCACAATCAAAATTTCAAAAATTGAAAGCAGGATAAAATGTATCATGCACGCTCCACTAGAGCATGTCTCCACATGCACAGAGGGTGCGATATTTGTGATAACAAAATATTTCATAAATTGAAGCCAGGCACCCAAAAAGAGTTGTTTATTTTATTTAATGTTGATTCAGAGCAGATTAATTACTAACATTAACTGGGTTTGCTTCTCTATTATGGGAGATGGGGGGCAGCGAGAGAGAGAAGGGAGCAAGAAGGAAAGGGGGGGAGCGAGAGAGAAAGGGGGGGAGCGAGAGAGAAATGGGGGGAGCGAGCAGAAAAGCGGGAGCGAGAAAATGGGAATGCGAGAGTGGGAAAACAAAAGAGAGGGAGAGAAAAAAAAACAGAAAAAAGGAGAAACACCAGCTTGTTTTCTCCTGCTATTTTCATACCTTCTCATAAATTGAACAGTGACCGAAACACTTACAGCGACTATCTTATTCATGCAGTTTTAAAGTGATAAATGATGCTAGCCCAATTGACGTAGTCACCTTGCACTTCGTTGTCATGGCACTCTCTCAGTTTGGTCCAAATATCCTTAAATGGATCTGCAGCAGCTTCAGCTGTGCTTCCAGCACCTGGACTCCCACAGCCCACACTGGAGCTACTCATGGTACAGCTTGTACGTGGATTTTCAAAGCTACATGCTGCAGTTAAAACAAAATCCTCCTCAGTCAATCTTCACCTGAAAAACAGATTAGGTAAAAAATGGTTTAGAGATTAAAAGAGAACATATCTCAATTCCCCCTTCTCCAGCAGGTAAACAGATGGAGCCAAATAAAGAAACAATCTACGATTTCAAACATTCGTAAACAAGTTTTTTTTATATAATACTCGAATTCTCAGGCAGCAAACCTTCTCCACAAGCTACACAGTCACCTTGTTGATTGTTTTTGTAAACAAATACTTCTGGGGCAGATACTGGATAAAGTTTTAATTTTTATTATCTTTTAAAGGGAATGGTGGTGGTCAGATACAATAGTGGTGTTTACGAGGTGTTTAGACACGCACATGGATGTGCTGGGAATGGAGAGTTATTCACTGTGTCGGCTGATGAGATGAGTTTATATTGGCATTATGCTCTGCCTGGACATTGTGGGCTGAAGGGCTAGTTCCTGTGCTGACTGTTCTATGTTAGAAGTGAGATGAGACAAAAGGCTTCAGGGACAAGACGAGTCCCCAGGGTTGAGGATTAAGGCAAAGATAGATAGATTCTTGATTAGTGCGAGTGTCAGGGGTTATGGGGAGAAGGCAGGAGAATGGGGTTAGGTGGGAGAGATAGATCAGCCATGATTGAATGGCGGAGTAGACTTGAATGGTCTAACTCTGCTCCTATCACTTATGAACTTATGGCATTATGAAAGCGCTATCATCTGAAGTGTACTGCAATCTACTGTCATTCCAGTAAAGAGAATGTTAGTGGTGATAATGTCCTGAGAGATGATTCTGCTAAATGTAGGAATGAGGCAGGGGTAAAAGAAAAATGTGGCATCGGCAGAAACAGGTTCGGTGATCAACCACTGTCATCTTTAACCTTCTTTAACCTAAAGATCTCTTTAGGTTCAGACAAATATTAGTTGTTTAGTTTAGTTTGGAGATAGAGCGCAGAAACAGGCCCTTCAGCCCACCGAGTCCGTGCTGATCAGTGATCCCCGCACACTAGCACAATCCTACACGAGGGACAATTTACAATTTTACTGAATCCAATTAACCTACAAATCTGTACGTCTTTGGAGTATGGGAGGAAATTGGAGCACCCAGAGAAAACCCACGCAAGTCACGGGGAGAACATACAAACACTGTACAGACAGCACCCGTAGTCAGGGTCGAACTCGGGTCTCTGGCGGTGTGGCAGCAGCTCGACCGCTCCACCGTGCTGCCCCCAACAGTGTATCCCGAAGGGAAGAAATGTAGTGGTGAATGCAGTTGCCAATAACTTGCAATCAATATGGAGTGCCAGTACATGGTGCCATAGACCAGTTCAAATAATGCAAAGTAAATAAATCTCTTTCAAGATCTCATTTTATATATAACTGAAGAGACGACGTCGGTAAGTGTAGTGTGTTTGCATTAACCAGGTGAGCAACAATTTCCAACACTTATCCTTGGTTTCCTCAACATATTCTGCTACTGAAAACTAGTTAATAGTAATTTCAGGTTATAATTAGTCAAAAAACTTATCGTGCAACGTAGTAAAATGTGAACAGGGTGGACCTTAAGTCCTTTTCTCAGCCATTCTCATTATATTATGCTCAATTCTATTGAACCAACCAAAATTCCTGAAGACCTGGTCTAATGAATGCAGTCATTGCCATCTCCTTAACTGTGGATTACAATGGTGTCTTAAGCAGATCTTTGGTCTTAAGTGAATTACAGCCCAAGTGACTATGGTTACTGCATGGAATAGAATTGAAGCTCAGTGAGATATAAAAGACTATCTCTGCTTAAAATACTGAGGTTTCCAGTATTGTTAGACATGACAAAACATGCCCCCATTCCTTTCTGTTCAGCTCCTCACATACTATTGGACAACTGGTTAAATCAATTACCAAAAGAAAGCCAGAAGCACTCGTTTGCTCAAATTTAGAAATATGTCACACTTACAACAAAAAAATCATATACAGCAAAATTTGACAAATTAAATATTATGATGGTAAAGTAGAAAATGAACAGATCACTTTTTTTTTACAGAAACAAAATCTTTACACAATTAAGCAACGTCCCTTTGAGAGCTTACAATACACCATTCCTCCTACGTTATGAAGAATATTTAGATATCAGTCTACAAACAAATACATTTAAATTTGAAACTGAACTGGAAATACATCAAATAGTATATACTACATACCTTTAAGCGTAAATTCTGAGGTAACGTTTTATTCATGAACATTTAATGTTGGTACCCTCTGAAGTTACGATCCTTACATGTGAATTGCAGGAGGCAACACATGGACCACACTTGGTCACTGTGAAAGCTGCTTCTCAGCTCTGCCTGTCTGATTCCGCAGAGGCATATGTGAAAATGAAATGGATAACCTAATATGCTTTACACAACTGGTTGAGCAGGTCTGAACATTCTCTGGGACTGGGAATCATACCAGAATTTGTTGGCACAACAAGCTAGTCAAACGGGTTTTACAGTCAACTGGAAACTGGTTCAACCAGTCTCCATCAAAGGAGAGTTCAACCTGAAGAGGCGATTAAGGAATAAAAGCGCCTGCAAAAACAGGCCACACTGTAGTCAATCTCAGCACATTGGTATGATTATGGTTCCCGTTTTTCAAATCAAATGTACAACAGAACGTGTGTACAATAAAACATGTTGCATTGAATTTGGAAGAACCAGAGACATTTATGAAAAAGTCACAGAATAAAAGTGCAGGTTTTGGATGGGAAGGTAGGATTTCAAATCGCTAAGATGATGGCGGTTCCGTTGTGGTGCTTACACGCTCAAAATAGAGAATAAAATGATCTTGCATGCTTAACCAGTTATGCTGAAGAAATTAATGACATCAACCACCTAATTTAGTGAAAATGAACTACAACAGGGAGGGGAAATCCTCAACAATACTTCTAATGGATAAGAAATCTAAAATAAATCTTAGACCTAGCTAGATGGAGAAAAGTAGAAGGCAACATTGGAACATGCAGAGCTGTGATCCCATTGCATTCTGTAGGCCTGTTGATGGTTGAAAAATCTGCATTCACCAGTAAGATACGCATGCACACGCTGCAATTTAAAAAAAAAACAGCTGCCATAATTTCAGCCATTCACCAACACCACTTGTCAGATGCTGTGCATTGGGACCCAGATTCTGTCAAGGGATCACTGGGCAAGTAGCAGCCATGCAAAATGTAACAATGCAGCCCTGCAGTCTTAAGCAGGCAAAAGAACAACTCTTCTCAATTCTCATAAACACAGAATTTTATCAAGATGTTTTTTTGAAAATGGGTCCCGAACCAAAATGTCAGTTATCCATGTTCTCCAGGGATACAGCCTGACCTGCTGAGTTACTCCAGCATTTTGTGTCTTTCCAGATTTATATCAGTATTTATCTCCTGCCTAAACAGAACTGTGGTTATCCTTTTTATTAGTGCTGGAGGGGCTCTGGTGGAATGAACATGCGGGAATCCGAACTGTGAACTCCATTAAATGGTACCACACATGGCAGCGCCGGCAATAAAATGAATGTCACTGTGTAATGTTTAATTGTTTACGTGACAATATATATCCATTGAACCATTGCTGTACATAAAGAGCCAGAAAACATTAATGATACCAAACAACATTTCCTTCCCTTTTGTCCGACTGTTTACCAAGCTTAGTGATGTGGCTCTCACTCCAGACCAAGGTAGGGCAATGCTCCCTCATTGCACCCCAATCCACCAAATATCACGACTGGTCCTCTGGCACAGAGGATGCACATAGTTTTAAGGTGAAAGGGAAAAGATTTAATAGAAACTAGACCAAGTGGGACCTGTTAGGTCCCTGTCACACGGAGGCCTGGTACCAAAATGCAACCCGTTCCCCAATGCAATATTGCACCACTCACCCATTCCCCCAACGCAATATTCCGCCACTCTCGCCTATCCCCCTCCGATCAAATCCACCCCTCCCTGTCTCCCTCTACTTCCCCCCTCTATCCCACCTTGCCCATCACCCCAGACCCCTTCTACTCCGCTCCCTACCCCCTGCACTCCACCACTCCCTCCCTCTCCCCCCTCCAACTCTCTCCACCCTCCCTCATCCCTCTCTCCCCGTGCTGGTGGCCGGGTTGCAGCGCTCCCTTTCTCCGTGTAACGGTGTGATGCGTTAGGGCCGTCCTAGCGACGCCCCTTTCTGACTGACAGGAGAGGAGACCAATCTGCGTGGCTGCGACTGACAGCAATCTACGCATGCGCGGTTTTTACAATTTTTAAACCTTAATAACTTTTACAATATCCCATTGATCGGAACGAAACTTGTTGCACTCGCAGCACAGGAGAACGGTAAGCTGGCGAAAATCGTAGCGTTATCACATACCGGAAGAGCACAAGATCAGAGGTTTAGTTATGTATGGATCTGAGGGGTAACATTTTCACACAAAGGGTGGTGGGTGTATAGAACAAGCTGCCAGAGGACTATCTCAACATTTAAGAAACAGTTAGACAGATACATGTATAGGACAGGTTTGGAGGGATATGGATCAAACGCGGGCAGGTGGGACTAGTGTAGCCCATATTAGTGCCCAATTTCCACGCTGTATCAATCTATGACCGAGGGTGAAGAGCTACTCATTTGCAGACTTAGTATCAAGAAGTGAGGACCATGCTGGGCTGAGCATCAGAAATCCAGGAATGAGATAATGCAGAGAACATATCTGATCTGAATTTCTGGATCCCAGAAATCAAATTCTAAACTGCCCTCTACAGCATAGGTGAGTTAAAATCCACCTTAACAAATGGCAGGTACAACCCTTTTCATTAGTAGTGGGCATAGATTTGTCACAGCATGACAATGGGCCACTATAGATTTCTCCAAGAACAAATGGGAGAAAATAAAACTATTTAGCTGGTTTGTTTTCTGAATAGCATGGAGTCTTGTCTCAAGAGGTCTGATCTGAATGTAATTTGCTTTTGCCTCAGGGGTTACCATGTCGCAAAGCACGTTCATGTTCATTTGGATCATCCAAAAAAAATCTTCTCTTCAGAGAGCGACTAGAGTTCTTTTCAAAAGCAAAGTACTGCACCTATTGGAAATCTGAAGCCAGACAGTAAATACTGTAAAGGTTTAGGCAGCAGGCATAGAAATTAAAACCAACAATTATAGAAACATAGAAAATAGGTGCAGTAGGCCATTTGGCTCTTCAAGCCAGCACCGCCATTTAATATGATCATGGCTGATCATCCAAAATCAGTACCCCGTTCCGGCTTTTCCCCCATATTCCTTGATTCCTTTAGCCCCAAGAGCTAAATCTAACTCTCTCTTGAAAACATCCAGTGAACTGGCCTACACTGCCTTCCATGGCAGAGAATTCCACAGATTTACAACTCTCTGGGTGAAAACATTTTTCCTTATCTCCAGTGGCGGTTCGGCAGTGCTTACGGCGCCGTGGTCCTGGGTTCAATCCTGGCTGCGGATGAGGTGCAGGTCTGTGTGCGCACTCTCCCGTCTCCCACTCGCATCTGCCCCCCTCTCTCTCCCGCTGTTACACCACTTTCCCTCTTCCTTGGGGGGGGGGGGGGTTGGGGGGTGGGATGAGTTGACCATCTATGCGAGTCTCTCTGGAATCGAGAATTTCATTGCTCATCGTATTCACAGATGAGGCTGAAAAATTCCATTGCCTTGAAATGAGCAGAATAGTGAAATTCGATTCAGAAACTATCATCGGTGTGTTCCAGTCTGTAATACTTTAATCTTCCTATAATGTAACTCCCGTTCCACAGATTAAATATGTTTTACACATAAATTATGAATAAAGATAAGAATTTGTAGTTTCTTCAGCCAGCGCTTCGTTCGCTTTTTCTTTAAGGTGAATGACCTTTGACAAACCCCATGATTCCTTGCGTTATTCGGAATACCAAACTCACTTATTAACCCCTTTATCCTCCTCTGTTGAGTTCTAAATTTCTTCCAGTCCTCTGGTTTGCCACTTCTTCTGGACAATTTATATGCCTTTTCCTTGGCTTTAACACTATCCTTGACTTCCCTTGTCAGCAATGGTTGATCTTTCATCATTTGTTACACGGTTCCTCAGATGCTGCCTGGTCTGCAAGGTATTTCCAGTATTTGAAGACACAAGAAACTGCAATGCTGGAATCTTGAGCAAAACACAAACTGCTGAAAAAACTCAATTGATCAGGCAGCATCTGTGGAAAGAAATGGACCGGTCAGGACCCTTCTTGATAGTCTGTCTGTCCATTTCCCTCCATAGATGCTGCCTGACACACCGTGTTCCTCCAGCAGTCTCTTTTTTTTCTTACTCTTTAACTAGTAGTTTCTGTTTTCATGAGAGATGTCCAGTTCAATGGTAAATTGGAAAGATCTGCCCAAACTGGCAAATGGTACAGCATTTGAATTTTCAAGTATCACTAAAACTATCAGTACTGTATTTAGTCATGTACAATTAAAAAAGCTTCCTTCTGATTAATGCTCCACGGCAGTGGATTGGGAGTTTAAAGCTGGCCCTCCTCATAAAGTTGGTGCCGATTTGGAAGATGTGTCTTGTTTTCAAATTACTGAAATGGTTATTGCTTTGTTTGAATAAAATAACATCTCATTATTTGGATAACAGACCCCCCCCCCCCCCCCCACCCCCTTCTAAATTTATGTTATCCAATTTCTGCATGCTTCCTCCAACTCCAGGGTGGAATGTGTGAACGCTGGTGTTCTTTCTCCCTTCAAGAGAAAGGGAACTCGCTCACAACTCAACAATTCTCCCCGGGTATCATCTGTCTCATAGGATATGGGCAGTTCAAAACAGGATCCTACAGTTCATGAACTGCATATACAAGTGGCAAAGTGGCAAATCAAGTTATTCTCTGCTTGTTATTGCAGTATCCAGATGAAACAATGAACTATGTCACTCCCTTACTAATGCTGTACAAATCTAAAGTCAGGTTTGAGATAAATTCCCTCTTGGAAAAAGTCACACAAAACGTTAAACTCATGTCATAAATGTTGCTCTACCAGACGCAAGAACAGCTCTTTGCCATATTTTTTTAAATGTTTATTGCCAGTTGAACAAATTCATTGATGGAAATGGCTGAATGACCAAGATTTACTGACACAGGGAACGGCATTAAAAAGCACAGTTGGGCTGACAAGATGAAATGAATGGCAAAGACCTTAAAGGGCCTGTCCCACTTACACAATTTTTTTGGCACCCATCATAGTTACATCAGGTCGCTGAAAATTTTCAACATGTTGAAAATCCAGCCGTGACCAGAAAAAGGTACGACTCTTTGGACGACGACTCATGACCATACAGGCGACATGTCGCTGGGGGAAAAAAAAAAATCGCTTAAGTGGGACAGGCCCTTAACGAACTTGAACATGTGTTGTTACACAGCAGTTGTTAATATGGAACACTGGCTGAAAGGAACACACTGGTGAAGGCACAAACACCCACAAACTTAATGAGAAAATGGATTCAAACATGAAAATGAAAAATTTAAGGCCATCATGAAACAGCAGGAGGAGGAATTAGATAGGTCTTTTGAAAGCCACTTAGGGAACAATAGATTGAAAGAGCTCGAAAGGACATTGACTGCAAACATTATTCATTGTTTCACTCTCCCCCCTTCCTACTCCACCTGCTGAGTACTTCAGACATACAGCATGGAAACAGGCCATTCGGCCCACCGAGTCCGCACTTCTGCACCGACCAGCGATTGCCCTGCTCACACACACCACCCGGAAGCCAATTTACCTACAAACCTGTACGTCTTTGGAGTGTGGGAGGAAACCGGAGCACCCAGAGAAAACTCACATGGTCCCAGGGAGAACTTACAAACTCCCTATAGACAGCAACCCGGGACTCTGGCGCTGTAAGGCAGCAACTCTCCAGCTGCACTACTGTGCTGCTTACTTTCAGCATTTTGTGTTTTCAGATCTCAATACACAACTTCTGTTATATAATTATGGCATGGTGGTCAATGCAAAAAAATATAAATTTCAAACAAGGATTTCCAGCATCTATAATACATGAATACTTCCTTCAAAAGCCAGATGTCTTATGACTTAAGCAAAACTACATAGTGCTGGAGAAACTCAGCATGTCAGGACTCATCTGAAAAATGGTCTCAACCTGAAATGTCCATTCCCTCCACAAATGCTGCCCAACTTGCTGAGCTCCTCCAGCGCTGTGTTTTTTGTTCAAGATTCTAGCAGCAGAAATTTCTAGAATCTGTCTTATGACTTAAGATATACAAACTCTTTTAGACATTTAAGAGAGTTTTTTTCTATTTCTTTTGTAAAAACAAACTTCCACTGTAGGTATATTCAACAGAAGAGCCATTTGTTGAACACTAAAATAAATTTTAACAATGTGCTTTTTTTCCCAAAAGTAATCTTCAAGATGCAAGTGCAAACTTGTCTCTGCAGCTGTTACATACAAGTCTAAATATTTTTTGAACAAGAATTCATAACAGAAATTTGCAACATAACCCATTCCTCACTGGCATCATGCAAAAATGTTAATGCAGCATGGGGTTTGTTTAAACATGCCCATTAGTTGTTCATTGTCTATGGATAATACTTTCCAAATGTGTCAGTTTGTTAAAGCTCATTTTTGTATGCAACACACCAGCAACTTAAAGATCATTAAGATCAACTTCATTTCCAAGCCTGGTGATAATAATACATGCTTCATGGAGTCACAGTGAAACAGTGTGGAAACAGGCCGTTTGGCCCAACTCGCCCAACAATGTCCCAGTTGAATTAGTCCCACTTGCCTGCGCTTGGTCCATATCCCTCCAAATCTGTGCTATCCATGTACCTGTCTAACAATGGGATGATCCCAGCCTCAACTACCTCCTCTGGCAGCTTGTTCCACTCACCCACCACCCTTTGTGTGAAAAAGTTACCCTCAGATTCATATTCAATCATTTCCCCTTCACTTTGAACCTATGTCATCTGGGCAAAAGTCTCAGTGCATTTACCCGATCTATTCCTCTCATGATCTTATATAACTATTATAAGATCACCCCTTATCCTCCTGCACTCCATGGAAGAGAGACCCAGCCTACTCAACCTCTCCCTATAGCTCACACCCTCTAGACCTGGCAACATCCTCATAAATCTTTTCTGAACCCTTTCAAGCTTGACAATATCTTTCCTATAACATGGTGCCCAGAACTGAACACAATATTTTAAATGCGGTCTCACCAACATCTTATACAACTGCAACATGACCTCCCAACATCTGTACTCAATACTCTGACTGATGAAGGCCAAAGTGCCAAAAGCTTTTCTGACCACCTTATCTACTGCGACTCAACCTTTAAAGAACAATCCACTTGTACTCCTAGATCCCTCTGCTCTACAACACTACCCAGAGGCCTACCATTTACTGTGTATGTCCTGCCCTTGTTCAACGTCCCAAAATGCAACACCTCACACTTTTCTGTATTAAATTCCATCAATCATTCCTCAGCCTACCTGGCCAATCAATCCAGATCCTGCTGCAATCATTCACAACCATCTTCACTATGTGCAAAATCACTAACTTTTGTATCATCAGCAAACTTGCTAATCTTGCCCTGTATTTTTCTCATCCAAATGACAAACAGCAACGGGCCCAGCACCGAACCCTGAGGCACACCACTAGTTACAGGCATCCAGTCTGAGAAGCAACCTCCCACCATTACCCTCTGCTTCCTTCCATGGAGCCAATTTGCTATCCATTCAGCTATCTCTCCTTGGATCCCATGCATCCTAACCTTCCAGAGCAGTCTACCACGCAGCACCTTGTCGAACGCCTTACTGAAGTCCATGTGCACAACATCTACAGCTCAGCCCTCATCGACCGTTTTGGTCACGTCTTCAAAAAAAATCAATATGATTTGTGAGACACGACCACCCATGTACAAAACCATGCTGACCATCCCTAATCAGCCCTTGCCCATCCAAATGCCTGTATAACCTACCCCTCAGAATACTCTCCAGTAACTTTCCAACTGCAGATGTTAAGCTCACCGGCCTATAGTTCCCAGCATTTTCCCTGCAGCCCTTCTTGAATAGAGGCACAACATTTGCCACCCTCTAGTCTTCCGGCACCTCTCCTGTATTTAAGGTTGACTCGTAAATTTCAACCAGGGCTCCCGCTATTTCCTCTCTAGTTTTCCACAATGTGCTCGGATATATCAGAGAGGCCCTAGATATTTGTCTACCTTCAAACACAACAGTACCTTCAGTACTTCTTCGACAGTAACCCTGACTGCTCTCAAGACGCTTCCAGTGACTGCTACAATTTCCTCCGTCACCCCCTAGTACACCCTCAACAAGGTGTAAATTATTTTGGGATTGACCTTAATGCCACCCGCCAAAGCTATCTCCTGACCCTTTTTTGCCCTTTTGATTTCCTTCTTTACTTTACTCCTTAGTTCCCGAAATTCCTCCAGGGATGCACTTGATCCCAGCTGCCTATATCTGTCCCATGCATCCTTCTTGCTTTTGACTAACGTCACAATTTTCCTCGTCAGCCAAGCTTCCTTACGTTTGCCTGCTTTGCCCTTCATTCTAACGGGGACGTACACATCCTGAGCTTTCTTCAGCACACTTTTAAAAACATCCCACTTGGCTGATGTTCCTTTCCCCTCTAATAACCTGCTCCAGTCAACTTGAGCGAGACCTTCTCTCATACCCTCAAAGTTGGCCTTACCCCCAGTTGAGCATTTTAACACGTGAACCCTCGCCGTCCCTATCCATAACCATCTTAAACCTAATTGAACTGTGGTCACTGGTCCCAAAAGGCTCCTCCACACACACTTCATTAACTTGCCCATCCCAATTTCCCAATATTAGATCCAGTCGCCCTTTCATGTGTGGGGGCCTCCACATACTGTTTAAGAAAACTCTCCTTCACACTTTTGAGGAATTGCACCCATCTGTACCCTTCACACGATGATTTTCCCAGTCTCACTAGACAAACCGTCCATAATGTCACCTCTGACCACTGCCGTGACATCCTCCTTAACCAACAATGCAACCCTCCCCTTCCTCTTTCCCTCACCACGGTCTCCCCTGTGCACCTGTACCCCGTACCACTGAGCTGCCAGTCCTGCCCCTCCCGTAACCAGGTTGCAGTAATGGCTACAACGTCCCAGTCGCTCGTACCTATCCATGCCCTAAACTCATCTGCCTTACCCGACAGGCCCCTTGCATTAAAATACATGCAGTTTAAACCAACTCTCCTTCCCCGCCTGTCACCTGTCTATTCTGTCCACTAACCTTTCCCACACCACTCCCCATACCAACTTCTAGCCTCGCACGTGCCTCTGTCCTATACGATATCCCACCCCCATGCCAATCTAGTTTAAACCGACCCGTGTACTACCACTTAATCTTGTCATGTCATCCACTCCCAAGAGGGTGTACCTGTTTTTAGTACGCACAGCCACCGGGGTCTCCTGAATCCACGTTTACTCCTCTTTCTCAGTCACCCACCTTCGCTCTTCCTGTATCCTTGGTCTGACAATCTCACTGTAGGTCTTGTCCAGGAAAAACTTGTTTTCCCGGATGGCCTGGAGGTCATCCAACTGCTGCTCCAGTTCCCCAACACGTTTAGTCAGGAGCTGCACCTGGACACAGTTTCTGCAGGTGTAGTTTCCAGAAGCATCAGCAGTGTCCCTGACTTCCCACATCCTGCTGGAAACACACTGTACCAACTTGCCTGACTAACTATTCACTACTTTATATCTTGATGAAACCACCAATTTGAAAATAATGTAATCTATTGCTGATGCAAAAATATCTCACATTCAAAATGCTTATTTTCAAATCTACAACTGAATGGCTCAAAAACTCAAATCAAAATCCAAAGGCACCAGATTTCAGTGTCAGTTCCTCAAGTTTCTGCTCTTCCTGAACTTTTGGAAGACCTCTGCTCAAGTTTCACCTTCCTGAACTTTTTCTTGCTCATGCCACATAATCAACTTCCAGGTAGACAAGTATGTCCTGTTTTCAGTAATAACCAACATAGAGCCCAAAATATTTACAGAGGTCATACAATTCTCAGTATGCTTAACCATATTAAGAGTAGCCAATAACATTTGTGGTCCGCGTGTCTAAATTGACTTCCAAAACAACACTGACATTTATGCAATTTATAGCACATGTATCACTCGCACTTCCTTTGTAGGCTTATTTAAAATTCCTCATCTACTTCCAGCGTGGCAACCTTACTCCAAATTAAAGACTGAATATTAATTTAAATACAGGTGATTTGGGGGGACATAGTGGGGATGAGTTCAACAGGCAATTTAAAAAAATCCTACTGAAATACGGCAAAGACCTAAATCACCTGTATTTAAATCAGATCACACATTCCTGTCTCTTAAGAAACAAGGAAATTGCCTTCATTGGGACAGAGGTTGCAAATGGACCTTGTCATAAATCATGACAAAAGTAATTCAGAACATACTAATGTACAGAATAGTTAATAATTGTCTACTGGAAGATTCAACTTTCCTTCAGCGCATTTTTTTTTTTAAACGGAAGTCACATATTCTAAGGGAAGAGGATGTTCATAAACAGAGAATCTGAAATACAGGAACTTAATAATACTGTTTTCACTAAAGACATCTTTACAGCTGCAAAATAGACTTGTTAAAAACACTGTAAAATTATGGGACAAATAGGGATTAGGATTAGTCACGGAATGTTTTAGAAATGTGAAAATTTGTTAATCATACTCTTCAGAGACATAATTTTTTATTAAATACAAAAATAGTGATAAAAATACTGAATATTTAGGTGTTGAACAAATTATTCAAATAACTATCTGACGAATAGTGTTAAAAGGGTAAAAACACATGGTGCAACCAAAGATAAATAACAATGATTGTAAAGGTCATTGCTGCAGCTGTCTTTGGAGTTTGACAAATAATCTGCACAATGCGTGGCACGGTGGCGCAGCGGTAGAGTTGCTGCCTTACGGAGCTCACAGCACCAGAGACCAGGGTTTGATCCTGGCTACGGGTGCTTGTCTGCAAGGAGTTTGCACGTTCTCCCCGTGACCAGCGTGGGTTTTCGCCAAGAACTTCGGTTTCCTCCCACACTCCAAAGACGTACAGGTATGTAGGTAAATTGGCTAGGCATAAGTGTATATTGGACAGTGTTAATGTGCAGGGATCGCTGGTCAGTGTGGACTTGGTTGGCCAAAGAACCTGTTTCTGCACTGTATCTAACCTAGTCTTAAAACATACTACTATAAACCAAATTGACACAATTAATCAGCTAAAAGCAGCTAAACTATCAGTACATTGACAACAAAGTAGCAGGCTTTCTCTGTCAATTAATTACTTCAAGCCAAGCCTATCCCTTAAAAACCAATTAGAAAATCATGTACAGGAAATGGGCCTGGTCAAATATCCAACAGCAGTATCATATTTCCCCATTTCAAATGATCTCCTGCGGCCGATAGCAAATGCCAAAATTTGTTTTCTTCCACGAGCTGAATTTGACTATTGGATGTAACAATTACAGGCAAAATAAAAATTACTGTCCATGTTTGAAAAGAAAGGTTCATATGACGTTTCTGTCTACAATTTTAAAGACATTATTATAGGTAAGATGCACAAAAAAAATTATAGGGACAACACCTGCTCTGAGTTTAACTACTAAGATTGACTGAACACACTGGGGTACTTTTGTTTGGAATGCTAGAAAATAGACAAAGACTTATGACCAGATATTCATCCCCATTGGTGGCACATAGAACTCGAACGTTGTATTCTGCTTCGAAAAATTACTTGAATGGGAAGAATTTCAGAAGCAAAATGCACATGCAACTGCTACTAATTAGCATCTTCAGCACTAATGACTATGGGAGTGAATTTCTAGGCAAAGATGTTTCCACGGATTTGGAAAGGCAAAGGATGCCAGAATCAGAATCAGAATACAAGCCGGTCACCAATAAATGTAACAGGAAATTCAGGATTAATGTATTTTCACTGTACCTGGTGTTGTGACAATAAAGTTGAGTTCAAGGGGAATTGGTGTGGGAGGAGGGGCAGAGAATAAAGGGGGAACTGGTGTGGGGATACAGACGGGGGGGGGGGGGGGGGAGGAGAAAGACAGAGGGGAGCCTGCTACGAAGTGTGGCGGCAGGCAGTGGATAGGACTGGTCCGTACTTTTGTAAAGGGCCTGTCCCAATTTGGCGATTTTTTAGGCAACTGTGACGACAGTAACTGTCGCGGCATGACGCCGGAAATGCACCCGCCTCACGACGAGCTACCACCTAGTTGACGTCAAGCTACGACAAGCCACGTGAACCAGCAACACAATTCCTCGCGACTCGGGACGCCCACTTACGACAACCTTCGACCACATAGATGACAACCTATGACACCCGAAGTCAACCTATCTCCACCAGCAACAAGCTACGACCCTGTCGGTGACAAATTAAGACAACTGAAGACTTCTCTTGACGCCAGAACTGTCACTGGTTGACATAGGTTGTCGCCAATGGAATTCATCGAGGTCATGACCCGGCGACAACCAACGTCACCTGGCGACAAGCTACGACAGGAGAAGACAGGCAACGTCAAGCCCACTGCCGGCGAGAGATTTTGACCATTTCAAAATCCAGCGGCGACAAGAAATAAGTAACGACACATGAGGAGACCGTTCACGACAATACAGGCGTCATCCTGCGTCAGCCTATTTTTCGGCTGTTGCTGAAAAATTTGCCTAAGTGGGACAGGCCCTTTACCTTGCCAGCGACAATACGTGGCGACACTTGTGTACTGCCTAGGTTGTATATAATAAAGATTTTCACTGTACCTTGGTACATGTACCTAGGTACATGTAACCATTAAATATCATTCATTCATAGTTGAAAAGTACATCTTTATGCATTTAAGAATAAAATGGAAAGAGGATAAGAAATAGCACAATATATTGATAGAGTGAAACAGGGCTTCTTTAATTGAAGGCGCTACCACTGACTTGATCACGGCCATCCCCACCAGCACAGATGACAACCTGTGTAATTTGTTGCACATTTCTGCTAAAGCGACCTTTGAATTGTAGTTTCTGTCAATACAAAATAATTTTGTTGAAGCTGGATTGGTGCATTTGAAAACAGAAAGTATTTGTCCACAAAAGCAGTTATTTCTCAGGTGAAATTTCTAGGAAACACTGCTCCAGTACAATGTTAGCCACAATTCCAATTACTTTTAGAGAAAAACATATTGTGCAGTTCCAAAAAAATTCAAAAGGAAAAATGTGAACATCTCCTTCAAGCATAAATTTGTCAACATTCTTTATGCCTTTCATGGAGTTCAATTCCACAATTCAAAAATGTTGCGTTATATTGGCAGAATTTAACTATTATTACGACCAAGGTGAAAAAGCTTGTTTGATTATGTTTTGCTTCAAAAATAAACAGGTTAAAATAAGAGAAGAGTTTTAAAGAGGCAACTTTTTTCCCGCAGAGGATCGTGAGTGCATGGAAAGTAGCAGATGTGGATGCAAGGGATAAGGTTTGGAAGGGACACGAGCCAGGCCAGATGAGTGGGATTAGCTCAGTTTGGCAACTTGGTCAGCATGGACAAATTAAACTCTCCTACTCTAACTGTGAAATATCATTCTCTCATTTTCCCCTTATCTTTCCATTTCACTTACTCTCAAAGTGGCTGGTTGAAAGTGTGGAGATTTGGATTAATTTTCTGTGTGAAAGCAATCCGTATCTACACTCCCCTATTTTTCAGAACAGCAGCAAAGGAATATGATGTCATGTAAGGTAGCATTCGCAAGGAGTTCCAAATAACAAATGTTGTTGCGGTTTTTCAATTGTCACATGTAACGAGTGACATATAACTAATGATTTCTTCAAAAGCATCAGTCAGGTACGCAAAAAAATCTGAAGGGAATAAAAATAGAGTATAAAAAGATCATAGGAGCAATTAAAAGTACCTAAAAAGGAAAGAAAATTAAGCTAAATGTGGTTCCCTTAGCAAAAATAGATGAGTAAAATTAAAATTATAATTATAATGGAGAAGAAATACATTTTTTGTAGGTCAACCAACATCTGCAGAGAGGAGAGAAAGATTCAATAGTTTCAGGTTAGTGACCTTTCACCAAAGCCAAGTTGGAAAGCAAACATTTTTAGTTTTAGAGAGGGAAGGTTTGGCCGTTCTGTTCCAAAAATCAATCAATTCAACATTGAGTTCTGAAGTCCCGTACCACGCCTAGTCAAAGGCTCACATATTCTTCCTCATTCTTATACTGGTCTTTGTTGGAACAAGGAAAAAAGTCAAAGTCAGGAGTCAGCAATGAAGTGGTACCAGGAATTAACATGACAAGCAATTGGAAACTAACCAGTCCCACTTAGGCAACTTTTTAGGCAACTGCAGGAGACTATGCGGTCGCCATGTTCGCGGGTGGTTGCCGGGGAGTCGCCTTCATGGTCGTGAGGAGTTCCCGCATTCTGGGAACTAGTCGCGGTCTCATTATGGCCGCAGCAAAATTTTCAACATGTTGAAAAATTAGTAGCGACCAGAATGAAGCCGCCATGGAGAGTAGTGAGAATTCTCGTGACTTAGGTGCAGTGGTAGCGGGTTGCCAGGAGGTCGAAGGTTGTAGCCCGTGCTGACCAGTCAATTTCATTGGCTCATTGGGAAAAAAAACGTAAGTAGTTTTCAGAACCAAGGATAACCGACCGGTAAATGTTAATATTCGCCAAGCTTCACAGCAGGGTATCTCTGGCTTCTTAAAAGTTGTCTCCACTCTTTCTCCCCCCTCTTTTAAAGGACTTACGTGACCATCGCCTGAAAAATCGCCTAACTGGGATAGGCCCATAAGGCCCAGCTATCCAAACTCAGAGGTGAACTGCAAAGTACTCAAATAGTGCAGCACAGCGCCAGAGAGCAGGTTTGATCCTGACTAGAGGTGCTATCTGTTCCAAGTTTGTACATTCTCACTAAATTTCACGATGGTGCCTAGATTTCAATAAATCAAACCTGCCCACCAAGCTACTGTATCTGTCACTAATCAGCAAATGGGAAGGATAATGTTACTCTGTTCTATTCAGTCTACTGCAGCTGTTCAACTCATTGCACAAGGTGGAAATCTGATCACTAGGGACGTACATCTTTTGTGGTCCAAAGTCTGTTATACAATGAGAATGACATCAGTGACCATCAAGGAAACGGGCTTTTAAACTTATCACGTTTAGTCTATAGCTGACGGTGTCTACATGGTAGATCATTAAGAAAAAGAGAATGGATGATCTGTATTTTGATAATATAATCCCCTTTCCTATCAGACAAATGAATCCATATAGAGCTGAAAGGCAAATGAGTATATATTTACAGGATGATACAAACAGAAAACTAACAGGATAATTATCACTATGTGTCCCACAGGGGCAAAAACGTAGCTCTCTCAATAATGTGAAATATTACACCACATGGAAGATAACCTCAAGTTTGCAATTCCCAAGTTAACTGATCATGGGCAAGGCACCAGTGGGGACACAATAACAGCCTTGAGGCCAGGAGGGGCGATTGTTGCAGGGAATCTAACCAAATGAGAAACTTCAAAATGAACCAAGATTTTCATTTCTGATTTAGGAGGCTCTTCAAGTGAAGGCAAGGAAGGGAGTAGCTGGAAATACAAAGACACTGTCTCCACACCTGGATCATACTCCATGTTTACCTCTGTTGGTTTACTTCCAACGTTTTCAGTCTATTTTCCATGTTACATTACCTAACCAGACTGTGTTCTGCACATATCGTGCAGCAGCCACCATAACCCACCTCTTGAATACCATGTGGCAGTAGTGACTTCTGACCTCTTGCTACAATTCATTATGAACAATTCTGGCCATGCGCTCTAACCAGATTCAGTGACTCTGATCTGACTCGATTTGGTGGCTCTAACCTAAACCATCTTCATCGAAACCTCAATCGATTGAAGTCAGTGCTCCAAGACCTTAATGCAGCTAATGAATACAAACACAATAAGTGCTTCAAACAACAAAACAAAATTTGTACCTTAAAGGGCCCGTCCCACTTACGCGACCTTTACAGGCGACTGCCAACACCCGTGATAGATTGCCGAAATTTTCAACATGTTGAAAATTCAGCAGCGACAAGAAAGACGTTACGACTCTTTGGAGACCTCTCACGACCATACAGGCAACCCCTGGCGACATGTTGTGGCTGACCTCTCACGACCATAGGAAACCTCTCACGACCATAGGAGACCTCTCACGACCTATCACAGGTGCCGGCAATCGCCTGTAAAGGTCATGTAAGTGGGACAGGCCCATAACTCTCCCAGTTCATTTACTCTTACCAGTATTTTGATGGCTCAACATTTACACCTTGCACCAGAAGGGTTCCTGCCCAACAACCCTTACCCAAGAGACATGTACCTAATGTTGAGTCCCAACAGCCTAGTTTATTGTTCCTAAAACCTACCACATCCTTCCCAATCATTCCAGACTGATTCCAGTACTGCCATAGTTGCAACCTCCACCCACGCAACACTAGAACCAGGAAATATACACTTCAACTTCACCAGATCAGAAAGCCTCGCTCCATTACTTGTATCCCCATCGTCCAAACCTCCCAAAACCACATTTCTCCCTTAAAACTGATATCAGTTCCAAGCCTCCCTCAGTGGCAGCTGATACTCAGATCCCCATTTCAATTATTTTCATAGAAGAAATTACTATTCTATGAAAAACATCTGACATGTGAAACATTTCTGGTTCTATATACCCTCCAGGGAAAATAATCAAATATTTTGAATGAAGCATTAAGACATTTGTGAAAAATATGCTCAGGATAAATTGTCGCCATCTGAAAGATTGATGAGATCTACAATTGGATGAATTGAGGCTTGAAAATAATATGAAAGAGGCCCACTCCACATACTCACAAGAGTTGTGTGAAGGCGGCAGACCACACTCTGGAGGCAATGTATACTATTTTACAATGACCAAGCTGACAATTCATGGAGTCACAGTGGCACGCAATGCTTCATTTCTTCCGTGTAGTCACAACCAGATCTTGCTAGGAATTTGAACTCGTCACATGCCCTCATTGAGGTGAGAGATGCCCTCTTATTCAGATCAGTGTCCTTAATCAGAAGTGAGATGCCATTCATGAGCAAACTGCACCTCAAACTAAATTGCTACAAAAGAGCAGCTTGTTGTCCCCAGGGGCAATTGGTGTCTCACGTAAGCTGCCGGCTGCTTTCCATGTGGATATACTGCTCTCTTGCATGAACAGATATGGTGCAGGTGAACTTGTAGGATCAGCGACATGCATCCTTCACACCCCTCCACTGTGAATAAAGTCCTGCTCAGAGATCACTGTACAAAGAAACCAAGAGATAAAAGACCAGACATGCATGGTTCATAGTCTGTCAACCAGACCTTCTCTACATCTGAAGGTTGAAACAATGATGAACCATTTGGATCAGAGGGTATGGAGAGAAGGCAGGTACGGGATACTGAGTTGGATGATCAGCCATGATCATATTGAATGGCGATGCAGGCTCGAAGGGCTGAATGGCCTACTCCTGCACCTAATTTCTATGTTTCTCTACATCTGAAGGTTGAAACAATGATGAACTTTGAGAGCCACACATCGTAGCACAGTGGACAACCCAGCCCTAACAGATCTCATGTGGTGCAGATTCAGCACATTTGATGTTTTGCCCTCAAAAAGTCAGCAAGCATCTTCCAGGCAATATGCTCACCCATGACCCCAAGAAAGCCACCCCAAATTGGTCCATCAATTGGCAGGGAAAAGCGGTCTGAGTAATACTCGGACATTCAACTTGAGAGCATCTTTCCATCAATCATACTGCAAACCCTTACGGGATACCGCAATACAGTGAAAGGACATTGAAACTTGCATGCAATTATCAAATTGGACTAAGCATGTGATCCTGAGGAGCACCCAATGTTGAGGTTCAGAATGGAGGAAATATTCTAACCAACTGCAGTCTGTTAATTTAGAGGTCAGTTGCAGATGGTGACCCCAAGGCCAAAGTCCAGGAGTTTCAAGATGAGGATTCTGTATTATGGTGTAGAAGGCTGAATTTGAGTCAAAGAATAGCATCCTGACATGAGTGTTATTGTTTAGGTGATTCAGAGTTGAATGTAGAGCAGGGAGATGGTGACCTATTTTTCCCACACACGTTGCAAAGGGTCTACAGTGTCAAGACGACTGGAGCTGATATGGACATTACCAATCTTTCAAAGCACTTCAATATGGTCGATGTTTGAGCTATTGGCCCTGTTGGGGATTACTCAGAGATTATCAAATTATGTGGTAGCAGCAGCCATGAATTCAAAACAAGAACCAGTCTTCAGAATGTCTATTCTCATTTACATTGAAAGCAATAATCAGTTCAAAATTAAAAGGACAGCTTTGCAAAATAAAAAGACTGTCTACTAAGATAAATTGAATATGTTAATTGAATGTATATCAAATCAGAAAATTTCAGTTTAAGTTATTTCACACCTTTGTGATAGAGAAAAAAATTTCCAGACCAGACTTATTTTGCCACTTAGTACATAAAGCATGGCCATAGACACATTTGGCTGTCTATTAATAATTGGGGAATTGTGCACAAAACTAATTTATGTTATCTTGATTTTCTGTCCTTCGAAACATTTAGATCATCCATATGAATCACTTTGTCCCAGCAAAGGTGTATTGAATATTGTTTCTTGACAGCTAAAATATGTTCCCATTGTAAACTAGAATGTGTACATAGAGGATTTAAGGCGATGCTGAGGGCCTGAGCTACTGGGAGAGGATGGGCAGGCTTAGACATTTTTCCTTGAGCACAGGACGACAATGGGTGATCTTACAGAGTTGTATACAATCATGAGGGGGAGAGAGTGAATGCACTGAGTCTTTCACACAGAGTCGGGGAATCAAGAAACAGAGGATGTAAGTTTAAGGTGAGAGAGGAAATATTTAATAGGAACCTGAGGGACAACTTTTTCCACAAATATGGTGGTGGGTATATAGAACAAGCTGCCAGAGGAGGTAGTTGAGGCAGGCATAACAACATTTGGACAGCTACATGGATAGGAACGACTTCCAGTAAAAATGCATCATTGAGATTAAGTCTAATTTCAATTTCTAGGTCATGATTGTGTTCAAATCCAGTCATAGTTGCCAGGTAACTGCTTAATTGATTTGAGCCTTTAACATTCTGGGAATCTTTCTTGGCATCCCAGATAGCCTTACGGAAAACATTCTTGGTCTGCTTGTACAGTACAAGTTCATCCTTCTTGAAAGCCTTTGATTTAGACTTTAGCAGCGAATCTCCCTGTTCACAAACGGTTTTGGTCAGGATAGATCCAAATGGTCTATGATTAGTTTTATTCTGCAATTTGAGAAGGAGAATGTTAAATCAGAATTGTCAGTGTTGCAGTTGAACAAAGGGGACTATGAAGGCATGAGAGGGGAGGTGGCCAAAGTAGACTGGAAAGGGATCCTAGCAGGAATGACGGTGGAACAGCAATGGCAGGAATTTCTGGGCATAATTCGGAAGACGCAGGATCATTTCATTCCAAAAATTAAGAAAGATTCTAAGGGGAGTAGGAGGCAACCGTGGCTGACAAGAGAAGTTAGGGATAGAATAAAACTAAAAGAAAACATGTATAACACAGCAAAGAGTAGCCAGAAGCCAGAGGATTGGGAAACTTTCATAGGACAACAGAAGGAAACAAAACTGGCAATACGGGCTGAAAAGATGAAGTACGATGGGAAGCTGGCCAGGAATATAAAGGACAGTAACAGCTTTTTTAGATATGTTAAGGGAAAAAGAGTAGCAAAGTCAAATGTGGGTCCCTTAAAGGCAGACACGGGTGAAATTATTATGGGCAACAAGGAAATGGCAGAAGAGTTGAATAGGTACTTCGGATCTGTCTTCACTAAGGAAGACATAAACAATCTCCCAGATGTACTGGAGGACAGAGGGTCTAAGGGGGTAGAGGGACTGAAATAAATTTTCATTAGGCGAGAAATAGTATTGGGTAGGCTGAAGGATGATAAATCCCCTGGGCCTGATGGTCTGCATCCCAGGGTCCTCAGGGAGGTGGCTCTAGAAATAGTGGACGCATTGGTGATCATTTTCCAATGTTCAATAGATTCAGGATCAGTTCCTGTGGATTGGAGGATAGCTAATGTTATCCCACTTTTCAAGATAAGAGCGAGAGAGAAAACAGGGAATTACAGACCAGTTAGCTTGACCGGTGGTGGGAAAGATGCTGGAGTCAATTATTAGAGGTAATAATGGGGCATTTGGATAGCAGTAAAAGTCAACATGGATTTATGAAAGAGAAATTATGCTTGACTAATCTTCTGGAATTTTTTTAGGATGTGACAAGTAAAATGGATGAAGGGGTGCCAGTGGATGTAGTGTTTCTAGACCTTCAGAAAGCCTTTGATAAGGTCCCGCACAGGAAACTGGTGACAAAAATTAGGGCACATGCTATTGGGGGTAGGGTGTTGACATGGATAGAAAATTGGTTGGCAGACCGGAAGCAAAGAGTAGGAGTGAACGGGTACTTTTCAGAATGGCAGGCAGTGGCAAGTGGAGTGTCGCAAGGCTCGGTGTTGGGGCCGCAACTGTTTACCATATATATTAATGATTTGGAAGAGGGAATTAGGAGCAACACTAGCAAGTTTGCGGATTACACAAAGCTGGGTGGCAGTGTGAACTGTGACGAGGATGTTAGGAGGTTGCAGGGTGACCTGGACAGGTTGAGTGAGTGGGCAGCGGCGTGGCAGATGCAGTACAATATAGATAAATGTGAGGTTATCCACTTTGGCGGCAAAAACAAGGGGGCAGATTTTTATCTCAATGGGGTTAGGTTAGGTAAGGGGGAGGTGCAGCGAGACCTGGGCGTCCTTGTACACCGGTCACTGAACATTGGCTTATAGTTACAGCAGGCAGTGAAGAAAGCTAATGGAATGTAGGCCTTCATAACAAGAGGATTTCAGTACAGGAGTAAAGAGGTTCTTTTGCAGTTGTAAAGGGCTCCGGTGAGACCACATCTGGAGTATTGTGTACAGTTTTGGTCTCCTAATTTGAGGAAGGACATCTTTGTGATTGAGGCAGTGCAGCGTAGGTTCACGAGATTGATCCCTGGGATGGCGGGACTGTCATATGAGGAAAGATTGAAAAGACTAGGCTTGTATTCACTGGAGTTTAGAAGGATGATGGGAGATCTTATAGAAACATATAAAATTATAAAAGGACTGGACAAGCTAGATGCAGGAAAAATGTTCCCAATGTTGGGCGAGTCCAGAACCAGGGGCCACAGTCTTAGAATAAAGGGGAGATCATTTAAGACTGAGGTGAGAAAAAACGTTTTCACCCAGAGAGTTGTGAATTTATGGAATTCCCTGCCACGGAGGGCAGTGGAGGCCAAGTCACTGGATGGATTTAAGAGAGTTAGATACAGCTCTAGGGGCTAGTGGAGTCAAGGGATATGGGGAGAAGGCAGGCACGGGCTATTGATAGGGGACGGTCAGCCATGATCACAATGAATGGCGGTGCTGGCTCGATGGGCCAAATGGCCTCCTACTGCACCTATTTTCTATGTTTCTATGTATACTCACTCAGGCTGAAGAGACATCTTGAACATATTCCTGTCTGAAATAGATCCTCAAGCTTCTCAGACCACTGCTGCAATATCTCTTCATTGGTGCCTCATGTTTCAATCTCTGTCTGTAAGTTTGCTGCAGACTAATGATCAGATTGGCTGAAATGAGGACAAAGGGAAAGGTACACCTGATGGTAGACTGGTGTAGAGTGTTAACACCCCATGTGGAGCAGGATAGACAGGTTGATGGTATCTGGGGAGCACACTCCTGAAGTTTTCTTGAGTGAAGTCATCGGTGATGATGAATAAGGCACCAGTGTTTGCTATCTTGGGAGACTTGATGACCAAGTATAATTCATGCAGTGTCACCTTGTCTGTTACTTGGGGTGGAGTGCAGACTGCTGAGGATGATTGAGTTAAATTACCACGGTAGATACAAAGGTTCCAGATTAGAATTCATACATCCATTGTTTGCAGGGTTATTTTCTAACAAATCAATTGGTCACGCAGAATACAAATTCAGAAGAATATTCTTTTGCTTACGGGCATTCTACTGCAATAACACAAATCCTGAAAAATTAGCGCATCTTCCACCTCATGATTTTAATTATTAAAGCTCTCTTGTAAACAAAGCTAGCCTTATCATTTACTGGTTCATACCTGGTGTTAAACTACAGACCTAATAATATTGCTCAAATATTTCATACAAGCTGTTTAGTTGAACTGTTCACTCATTATGAATATGAAGATAGAGTTATTCTCAGCTCTCTCCTGAGTAGAAACAGTACACAACTATAGAAAAAACATTTTAACTTCACGGTTTAAAATCCACCAATATTTCCTCAAAAAAGCATTTAAAACATTTACCGTTAGTCCCTTGGCTCATGGATTTAGCAGTTTAGTAAATATCCAAACACTCTCCTTAATGCTGACTGCACGATCCTGCACCACAATCAGCTTCTATGTTTACTCACTATTATTCCAATCATTGCCCTAGGATTTAAAAACTATCCGTGTAATGCTATTTTTATTTTAAGAACACGAGATGATGCATTGTTCCATTGTCACAGTTCATTTTCTGCACTTGAGTTCACTTCAAAGAGAAATCTTATCAACGTGAATCAAACTTCAACTTTTGCCTAGGGTCCTTAGATTTATTTTACAGTGGTTAAGCACCTTTAGTCAATTGTGGCTTGAAGTATTCTAGGCAGAAAGGCTGAAGTCGAATATTTTCACTCTATGTTTTTAGCAAGTTGTTGCAACAGATTCAAGAATTTTCTCTAAAAAAAAAAATGTTGGATGGGTTATTATCGGCGTTGTACACTTACCTGGAACACGCGTTTTCACCTGTCCAACTGATTTTAACACAAGGATAAAACATACAAATTAATTTAATTTATTTTAAATTAATTATTAAATTGCAAGTTTAGTTTTTTTGTGCAACATACTAAATTCTATTGTTTAAAAAACAAGGAACTTCAGATGCGGGTTAACCAAAAATAACACTAAGTGCTGGAGTACTCAGCAGGTTAGGCAGCATCTCCGGCAAACATGGATAGGTGACGTTTCGAGCCAGGATCCTTCTTCAGATTAACTGTCAATGATGGGGGAGACAGCTAGGAGGAAGGTCTGCACCAGCAAGCCTTTCTTCACCAGCTACGGCATGGTCCAGTTGACACAGCTGTCGTTGTGGCTCATGTTGTAGCCACTAGCCATCAGCTAGGGCCACGACAAGACGCACTCGGTCACCATGGGGCTCCCCCCACATTCACCAGCAGCTGCTTCTTCCTGTCGGCCGTCACTTTGTCCGCTCCCAGTTCCACTGCCTGCCTCCTCCTCCTCCTTCTCCCTTGCAGTAGCCAACATCTTCCAAGGTGAAACATGTCAGTATAATTACTCATGCAGTAGAGCCCACTCGTTATCTTTGTTCCCCTTGCCAAGATCAAAGGTCAAAACTTCAAGTGGCAAGTCAACATTACAGTGCACGTGCAACAGCCACACCAATGTGGTTTACCTCCTGACAAAATGCTTGGAGCCAGTCATATCATAATCAAATAAGTGTGCTACAGGAACAAGGACAAGATATAATCTTGACTCAGAAGGCCATTCATAGCAGCAGACATTGTATGGGCTAATCTAAAGACCAACATGAATGACATTTCACTTAAAGTGAAGGAGGAACATATGGGATGGTGGAAGGAGCACATCACTACCCAGAATACCAACCAGCATACCCTTCCCCCATCTGGGGGCGTTACAGAGGTTCCCTCACTGGACTCCAGTCTTAAAGAAAACATTTTTATCCCTGGGGTCATTTCAGAACGCATAAAACCAGAGTAGAAGTAAGGTGTAGGAAGGAACTGCAGATGCTGGTTTAAACCAAAGATAGACACAAAAAGCTGGAGTAACTCAGCGGGACAGACAGTATCTCTGGAGATAAATAATGCGTGACGTTTCGGGTCTCTGGAGATAAATAATGGGTGACGTTTCGGGTCGAGACCCTTCTTCAGAAGTAACTCGTCTTCAATCTCAAGCGACTACCCAAAAAATAATTCACGTATATTCATTAAATTCTAAAACCATGGATTTCCCTGGTTTCACATGTAGCAGCCTGCTACAACTA
Organism: Okamejei kenojei; assembly: GCA_035221665.1. Lineage (NCBI taxonomy): Eukaryota > Metazoa > Chordata > Chondrichthyes > Rajiformes > Rajidae > Okamejei > Okamejei kenojei. Next base: position 19,056,542 of record CM069134.1, read on the forward strand.
AAAACATTCAGAAGATAACACAGCACTCACTGTACATCACATTGTGACGTTTGCAAGAATTCAGTAATCTAATTTTACTATTTCCTTACTTTTACCGTTCAAAAAGAACATTGGACCTGTTAAGAGTCAAAGTGTGCGATGCACATCAAAAGTTAAAGCAGCCAAATTCCATACCCCACCCTCAATTTGGAGGCACTGGACAATTTGCATTCCCAAATTCTTCATACAAAGAACAATAGCTTGCTTTATGCTCTGACTGGTCAAGACAATCAACTCAACATCATTTACTGAACGGTTCTGCTTCAAAGTAACCTAATGATCTCAATATTCTTTGGCAGTGCATGCCCTCTGCTTTGTTCTTTCTCACAAAATTGCCCAAGACTACTTGATAGGATCTTGGGAACAGTCTTTACTTAAACTTTTCACTCCAGTCTGAAAGAAAACCTTTTTTTCCCCCTGGGATCTTTTTGGCTGCTGTTAGGCTTAATAGAACAGGTAGGAACAAGTTGTGTACAAACCTATTTCTGCATGTACTGTGTGACTGGTACAATGACACAAGCCAAGCTATCAAAGCCCGCTTGTGAGTATCCTAAATATTCCTAAAGAAGCAGAGTGCAACTAAAAATATAAATTGGGACAAAATGCTTTTGGAGTGATCTTTCACTAAGTAGCCCAGAGCAATTAGGACAGAACCACAAAAAACACGCGTTCGTATATCATCACAACAATTAAGCAGACTCGTTCACATAGTGAGAAAAAGTTAGCGAGATGTGTGAAAAAGACCCAATTTCTTAAAAATCAGATTGGAGACTATTCATCAGGGTTATCAACATCAAGAGATTGCCTTTAGGATTACATATTCCAAGGTCCAGGTGTATGGGTTGGAGTTATATTGAAAGTTCCAAAGGAGGAGGAGGTGAAATTTGAATCTTGGTGCAGCCTTTGCAGATGGAGGAAAGCCTTCTATGATTGCGCTGCAAAAAATAATCAGTGCAAAATCCCTCATGTTGTTCCTACTGGAGAATGTCAAATATTCATGCACATGCAATTTGAACTTTATGTGGAGTTCTACATGCTGCATATAAATAATTCAACGGCAACAGATTTTGGAAATTGCCACTTAACTGCATGTATTTTTATAAATATTATTATGAATCATTTATTTAGCTTGTTTGTTGACTTCAGCAAAAACAATGCATCCCTGAGCATATTTATCATCGCTTGGTGGAACTCAATTTCAAAGTATTATTACCAAATATTCAATTAGTTCAGCACAGTCCCATGCATTGTCCTTACGTAAAATTAAAAGGCATGCCAATCAATATGCTGATTAAGATATCTAATTTAAATGATTATACAAGTATTCAATTTTATTACATAATTCTGAAGTTACAAGCTCCCTTCCTATTTTTTCCCAAACATTAATCTTAGCGTACTTAAGTTAAATTTGATGGGGTTAGTGACAACAGCTGTAACAACTTGCATATTAGCCATCATCCACAACATGTCTGGACCAGTAAAGAACATATTTCAACATGCAAAGCAAATTCTCTAGATACATCTTTACTTTTCAAGTGTAAAGCATACCTCATTCTTACTAGTGACATTCTAAAACAATGCTTTACATTAGATCTCTAAAGAAGACTTGACATGTTAGTTGAAGGCATGTAGATTCTTGTGTTGGAATGCCAGGAGCGCAAGCTAATGCTAGGGGTACTTGCAAATCCTGTCTACTGATCACAGCAACAATGAAAATTGTGAAATGTTCGTAACCTCTCCAAGAGGGCAATGAAAGGACACTGGCACAATAAAACTCTCGCATTTCATTCACAAATATTCTCCCTCCCCCCCCCCCCCAAAAAAGGTGGAAGTGAAACTACCCAGAACATAACACATTTTTTTAGAAATGCATACTAATTCAGACAGCATATCTACAGAAAATAAGTGTACTACTGTGCCAGGAAGTAGACCTGCTTTACACAGCAATAGGAGAGCTTTGAAGGATTGGCTACATCAGTCAGAGGCAGCCATTTGGCATAACTGAAACAAGGTATGGAAAACTATTTATAAAGTATTTATTTTTAATAAAAATAAAAGTCAATAAAAAGTGGATGTGGACAATGTATAAATCAATTAGGTAAATACAGCAAATAACTTAGAATGCAGGAGAGAAAATTCAAATGTACTGAATATTCAGAATAAGTTTTCAGGGAAAAAAGGGGGATTTTTAACTAAGATCTTAAAGAACCTTTGAGAACACTACTTTTTCTACTGCAAATTTAATTCAGTTTAGAATACACAGGTTTTTCAATCTTTTTTTCAAAATAACATTCAGTGGGAAGATTAATTAATGTATTTGCTTATACTTGCACCTTCACCAACATGAAGTTGAAAGACTTGCTTAAGAGAGTATGAGAAAACAAGTCTCATAATGTTTAGTTGTGTCTCAATAGCTGGCACACTTACCAATGTCAGAGTATGTGGAATTGTAAATTGCTCGTTCTAAGCTTCCCCCCAGTCTAGTTTCAGTCAAAAACCACTGAATCAAGCACTTGATCAACTAATCTTTATTTTGACAAAACACAATTACAGTTCAACTACTATACCTATCCCACCGCGGGTTTGATCCTCATATCTGCCTAATCAAGCCCTCTAGGCCTCGCTCAAACAGACACACTCCAGAAGGTCACGCAGTCCCAAGCGTTCTCCCAGAAGATCGACATCAGACCTCATGGTAGCTGACTTTTATAGGTCCCGGGACCTCGAGGGGCCAAACCACATGGGGGTGGTTTCTTAATAATCCAATTACAGATATCAATGCACCCCATACATAACAGACAGTTTCCTAACCCAATAATACAGCAGCTAATACATAGTATTCAAACAGGGCTTCTCAAGGAAGCAAACATAGCAACATTTACCCTGATCTGCAAAAAAAACAGACAAGGCTCAATACCCAACGAATCAACATTCGGCAAAGTGTAACTCTGCAACATTATTTACAAATGTCTGGTTTGCAGTCATCCAATCCATTCTACGCATTTTGCACCTATTTGACAGGGTCTGCAAATGTTCTTATTCTTTTCCTGCAGCTTGGATCCACTCTCGACAAACTGGCACCACTCTGCAGTCTGTGAGACGGACGAGGAACCTCGTAAAGGTACTGGGCTCGGTGGACAGAGTATAAATTGGCCAGAATACTCTAGTCCATTCGAGAATATAATTGGGCAATTGTGAATGAAAAACACAGAACATAATAGCCGGAGTAAGATAGTAAGGCTCAACATAGATTTAGAACCACCAGATGATCATTTATTTTAGGAGGGTCGGGAGTGGAAGGCACGTAATCCCCATCGTTACTCCTCATAAAATAACGATCAAACTTCGAACTGGTAAGTTCTCGTTTAATCTTACTATTTTACTTCAGAGTCACGTGAGTGACTACGTGAAGATTTTGTAGCTTCTGTGTTTTTATGTCGTAGACTCATTCCATATGACAATCTGGCTCAACCAACACAGTAATGAGCAAATAACACATTTTTTCCCCAAACATTGCCTCTTTATGTTGGTTTATCAACTTTATGTGATAATATTTTTCCATTATAAAAGAATGAATATAATGCCCTTTTCATTGAAAGGCCAATTTATCACCAAATATCAATTGATAATATAATTTGATAGTATAAACAAAGCAACAATTACAGAGAACCCAACATTCCGTGTCCAATCCTGACACCATGACTGGTTCCTTGTAACTTTAATATTTATTTTACACCCTCCTGCGGCCTTGAATCTTTGCTCGAGCGGCCCATCCTGTGCCATTCCTGTGAATGTATCTACCTCCTTAATGGAGTGATTTTCCACATCTCAATGTCTAGTTCCACTGAGTTTTAAACATGTTTTAATCATCTAGAATATAATTATCTAGAACCATCAGTTTTTACTGATACTTAATGTGGTTTTTGTGTGTAATAAGTAGTGCTGTTTCACCACCACAGAGACTCTTACCTACTTTAACATATTGGCTGACAGGATATGCTTAAATTTTTCCTTGGTTCCAGCTCTTCTTGGTCTGCTTTGTTTGGTAAATTCATAAACATATAAGATAATGTAATCTGTAGCCACATGCAATTATATAACGTAACATTTGCAATGTTTGCACTCTTATGCTGATACTAAAGTCATGAGCATAATTACTTTCAATGTTAATTTTATGAATCATTGATAGAATTGGAGTCCATTGCCTAAGGCAAGTCAGGACTATGATGATCTCCCAACTTCTGTATTTCAACTTTGGATGGATATATATATATCGGGCTCATTCGTTATACGTATATGTATATGTGTGTATAACGAATGAGCCCGATAAATTCTTGGTCAGCAATTTGTCCTAAATAGGACGATAAACACTATGAGCCCTATTATTGGCTCTATCACTTAGATGCTGAGAAAAAATGCAATCCACAAGGAACTCCCATATATCTAATATGATAAAATAACTTTTACTGTCTGCAAAAGACTTCCAATTTCTTATAAACAAAATATTGTTTTTTAAAACTATTTCTCCAAATTGCAGGTATAACATTCCTTTTGTACATAATTGTTATATTGTTATATTAGTTAAAACATTCATAGACCTCTTTGACCGTCAAACTGTTATAATGGTCTGGTCAAACCTGCAGATAACCAAATTCATATCTTCATGCCCTGGATGAATTTGTACAACAATAAATTACTGCAACTATGAGTCATCATAACTGGTTCAAACATCACTCTCAACATTAATGAGAACCATGAAGGTCCGGTTTGGGCCACCAAAGCGCCCCTGGCACGTCCTGCTACATTTTCATCAGACACTGCCCTATCAGACAAAATGAGGAACATAAAAGAACTTCTTTCCTCATGTAATTTAGCGAAATGCATCCACCGCTCCTGCTCTCGGTTTTCCTACGAGAAACATTTGCGAGATCGGTGATTTAATCTGGATACAACCAGATTAATGGTAAGTAATCCATATTACTGACAATGATTTTCCCCTGATTTGTTGTCTGTGACAACATTGTCTCTTCCTTAGAGATAAACAGCTGAACGAAAACATTTTTAGAATACGCCATATTTGGTTACCCAGATAATCACTTGATAATGATCTTACTTGACTCATGTGATTAATATATGCCACAGCCGTGGTATTGTTCACCTGATTTGACATGCACACTTTCATAGTAGAACAATAGGCATTTAATTCATAAAAAGCTCCTGATACTCCAATAATTAATACAAATGTTTGGAGAAAAAATTTCTTAGGACAATCCATTTGCAATTCCCTGGTGTTATTGTCCGTAGTCCCATAAACAAGTGACGTATCAAATATTAACTTGATAAGAATAGATATTATACTTATCTTAACCCAAATAATCACAGAAGCTATCCATCATCCGATAATACTTGCTTCAGCTTGCAACAACTGCTAAGCTTATATATTTAAAGCAGCTTGTGGAACCTTTTCCATTCACCACTTTAATTCTGATAACGTACCCTTTGGTAATTGCATAGGCCTGTCAAAAGGCCTGCATACTCTTATAATGTGTTTTCCCTTTTTTGGAGCTTTTTTACTCTTTTACCTAAGCTCCTTCTCTGATGGAGGGACAAAGCTTGTCAACAAAGCAATGAGACATTTGTATCTCGGAAAACATTTTTCCCCCTCATATGGTGCTGAATTACTCCTAAACCCAGAATAGTAATTTAGGAATGTTTATGAATGCCTAAAACATAGTTTTTATTGAATGGGTCAGGACCCTTGCCTCTCAACAGGCTTGTATTGCTGCACTAATTTGCAGCTGACTCCTGATCAACCCTTCCAATTTAAAATGTGATCAAGATAAACCATGACCATGTCCTCATTAGTGCAAGTGCTGATCTTCTTATCAGTGCAATTGTTGTTCCAATAATTATGTGAACAGCCTAGAACTGAGTTTAATCCATTAGACAATGTCTTAACTTGCACAGCTGACCCATTCTAATTAATTTCAAGCAGCTGTAAATATGATAATAAATTGGTTCTAAATACCAATCCTTCGAGTCTTATAGTAATGATTAACAATTGGTTAATAACAACTGTTTTTCCACCCGGAGTTTTTTCTTTTCTTTTTAACTTTTAAACTCCGTTTTTTCACCCGGAGTATTTATTTTCCTTTTTAACTTTTAAACTCTGTTTTTTCCCCCGGAGTATTTTCTTTTTCTTTAACTTTTAAACTCAGTTTTTCCTCATAGCCAAAAGTTTGTGGAGCAACTAAAGTCTCCCTAACGGTAATTTTAACGGCCACCAGTATCGGAACCGGCACCGCACTAATCTGCCATCCCGATCGCTGCGTTTTCCCCTGGGACGCTTTTTAAACTCTGTTTTTTCCACCCGGAGTATTTTCTTTTCATTTTAACTTTTATTTTATTTAATTTTATTTATTTATTTATTTATTTATTTATTGCTTTTAAATTCCGTTTCTTTTTAGCTCCTGGTGGCTCTATACACCAGCCACGGAGTTTGGATATGCCCTGTAAGTATTTCAACTGCACTTATCTGCGGGCCCGTACCTACCGCTGTAGAGGAGCTGCGCTCTGCAGCTCTTGCTCTGCCGTCAGCGTCGACGTAATGCCGATCAAGCGCCAGGCGGGGCTTCTTCACGTAGTCACTCATGTGACTCCGAAGTAAAATACACCTGTCTAGTTCAACCTAATTTGGCCTTGAGAGTTGAGCAAAAACAGTTAAGTCAAAAACACCATTTTGACTCCCACAAAAAGGAGAGGTACTTCAAGCCAGATGTGCAGGTTTGTGTTCAGTCCTCCCAACAAGTCCAGTCGAGACAAATTGGATGTTGGGAAAATAGTAGAAGTGTGCAGAATGAAAAGATACTTAGTTGAAGTTGGAGATAGGATCAAAAGCGTTCATGTTGATCAAATGATTCCAGCCAAAGATGAACCAAAAACAGAGCATGAAGTCCTAAACCCTGAATTTTTTTAATCGGAAAGTGAGTTGGAAGAGACCACTGTGATTGAAACACAAAATTCAGTTAGCACAGACAAAGTCCTCTGGTCAAAGTCAGGGTACTAAAACAGAGCCAAACAAACCAACAGTTGAGTCAACACCTAAACCCGTTACACCTGTTACTGTTAGACGATCAGGCAGGATCCGTAAACCAGTAGTCAGATTAGGTTTGTAAGTTAAGTAAAGTAACTCACTGCATAAGTAAAACAAAAATGTGTAGATATGTAAAATAAATATATGTTTATCATTTAAGATTTCATAAATACTGGTTTAAATCAAGTATCACAACAAAATTGTAACTGAGTACTTAGATTTAATACTTTAAAAAAAGAGAGCAGTGTAATGTATTTATGCATATTCATGTATATGTTAATTAGTTGGTGTTAAATATAAACAGGGAATGTTGGGTAATAATTGTCTCTCTCTCTCTTGTGATCCAGGCAACCTGCGTGTAAGTTGTTATTCATTCTGCCGTCCGGAATATAACAGCCGCCGGGTCCTCCCTGGATGCCTCCTTGGCACCGACCCAAGACCCCAGCCGCGGGCTGCGTCGAACGCAGGCTCCAACCCACGGCTCCGTGGACTCCATTGGTCGCGGGCTCCGGCCCACAGGCTCCCTGTCGGCCACGGGCTCCGACCTGTAAGGCTCCGGTCTTTGTTTTTCTGCGGCCTGCCGGGAGGCGTCTGCGTGGAAGTTGCAGGAGCATGAAAACAGTGACCACCGGGTTCAAGAATAGCTTCTTCCCCGCAACTATCAGGATCTTGAACATTTGATAACACTAACCACAGCAAATATGGATTGTAAAAAAATTGATTATGTTTTACTCATTGGCACGTCACAGATTGTGAGATACTGCAGCGTAGACTAGGCAAGTAAGCTAAGTGTGTTTTGTGGATAAAATATATTGTAAGCACAGTACCTTATTGGTAGATAGAAAATGTTAAGAGCTTGATAGTGTATCGATCAAGCTACTTAGAAACATAGAAAATAGGTGCAGGGGGAGGCCATTCGGCCTTTCGAGCCAGCACCGCCATTCAATATGATCATGGCTGATCGTCCACTATCAATAACCCATGCCTGCCTTCTCCCCATTTCCCTTGACTCCAGTAGCCCCTAGAACTCTATCCAACTCTCTCTTAAATCCATCCAGTGATTTGGCCTCCACTGCCCTCTGTGGCAGGGAATTCCATAAATTCACAGATTAATATGACTATAACTGTCTTGGGCAGTTATGCTTGAGAAGGTGAACGATCATCTGGAGAGTAGCAAGTGGAGAATAATCCATCACATACTGGGGTCTTGTAGATGCTAGAATGGCTTTGTGGTATGAGTGAAACATTCACCAGAGAATAGTCATTCATGGACTTGCTTGTGGAACCACCCTATTTTCTATTTGTTACCATACTACAGTCATAATTATATCTATACATATAACAGGGAGCTGCTAATTCAATTTATTGCATGAAATCTGTGTATTTTCATTGTATCTCTAGTCATATTAATCTAGATTTATTGCACAGACCTAATGTGGAAAGTGTTTTGTTGATTCATACATATCTATAAAATTACCTTTAGTAATGCACTTGAATACGGATGTCTCAAACTCCTGAAATAAACACAGAAACCCCTCCAAGAAAAAATGCATTGTCAAGGTGTACAAACACAGGCATGAATAGTCTTATTCAGCATTTACACATCACTATCTTCTGTTGCAAAAAGAGACAGGCATTGCTTTGTTCTAAAGGTTATCTACATTTCCAAAGGCATTTATTTTCAATCAGGGATAAAAATCAGTGTAAATGTACCTTTAGGGACGTATTTTACAAAAGAGTAACTTGAAGATCGTCCTTGGTTCAGCAAAATGTTCAATTCTTCCGTCATCATTCAGGAAATATAAATGATAGTTTCTTAGAACTCGCTTCCAAGCTATGGCAAGAGCTAAGACATACAAGACTGGTCCAAACATCAAAACCTCAAGTTGCAGTAATAGGCAAGTGAGGCTTTGCTTTCACTAATTATCACCAGTCACACTTGGATCCTTTCTCCAGCTAACCCTAAAACATGAGAGATGATTTGCTGGTTATTGTTCCTGTGATTCAGCACACAAAGATTTATTCTTGGTCCCCTCTTATTTCTTATTGACATGTTACTTCCCAGCGACATCATGGAAAACGTATCAATTTCTCTGTTTGTTGAGAAACTCCATCAAATCAAGAAGCATGCAACTCCATCAAGCCTCCAACATGTCACCATTAGTTTGACAACCAAAAATAGATAAGCAGAAATACCCTCCAGTTAAATATTTGGCAAGACAAAAGTTACCAACATTAGTTCTCATCAATGTCATTTTCATGGCCACTATTCACAAAACTGACATATTCCAAGGCAGAATCAGATACCTTTGAACATTAGTGTTACATTTGACCTTGAGAAAAGGTTCCAATCACAATTGGTCATTAACACCAAGGCCATCAATTTCTAATTCGATTAAAATTAAATGCCTGCATACCATCTCAGCCAAGTTGCTGAAACCCATGCTTTTGTCACTTGCAACTTGGAACCCCCTGGACTCCTGCATTTTTTGAACGTTCAAAACTTTGCAATCTACGTAGAAAATTTTCAGTTCAGTGACCTCCCAGAGCCCACTAACTAACCAACCAATCTGTAGTTCTGCAGTTCTGGAATGAGAGTTAAAACAGCACAGGAGGCGGCCAATCAACAGTGAATGGCACCTCCCTATTAAACATCAAAGGTCACCCATATCCTATCTCCGGGCCCTGCAAGTTTATTTTTCAATCACTGATCCTCTAAACTTCCACCACCCATATAGGCAGCACATTTCAAGATGATATCACTCCCTGCATAAAAATATTCCCCACATCCCCCCCCCCCCCGATACAGTTGCTCAGAATCTTAACCATGTCACCTAGATACATATCAGCTAGGAACAGCATTTTTTGTCTACTTTTCCAAAACCTTTATTATTTTACTATTAAATCTCCCTTCAACTTTATTTGCTCCAAGAAGCAGCCCACTGTCTCCAACCTAACCTTGTGGTTAAAAGCCCTCATCTCGGCAACAACTTAAGGAATTCACAGAAGTAGAGGTGAAGAATAGTGACCAAAATAGCATGCAATACCCCAGTTTAGTTTCGATATAGCGAGTCCATACCAACCAACGATCCCCACACATTAACACAATCCTACACACACTAGGGACAATTTACAATTATACCAAGCTGATTAACCTCAAACCTGTACGTCTTCGTAGTATGGGAGGAAACCGAAGAATCTTGGAGAAAACCCAAGCAGGTCATGGGGAGAACGTACAAACTCCATACGGACAACACCCATAGTCAGGATTGAACCAGGTCTTTGGCGCTGTAAGGCAGCATGCCCCCCCCCCCCCTGTTCTTACTTATACAAATCATACTGCCCTGTAATTACTGGCACAATGAGGTAACTGTAGTATCTACGCATCAAAGACAAGATACTTGTATTTATGCACATTTATTTACTTCCACAATAGTTCGTTAACCCGATGCATAGTATAGTTTGGTGCAAATAAATACGTCGATTTCACAGTAGGATAGGCAGCAGCTGTGAACAGACTCATTTAGATGAATTACCACAACTTGCTCGCCTGTAATGATATAAAATTAACATGCCGCACTTTTCCCAATTTTCCTTTACGAACAGATATTCTACTTCTCCTGTCACATTTATAATTATTTCACTCCAGTGAATATTATCCCAGTGTTTTTTTTTACAAAGCTGGCAATCATCATATGACAGATACAAAAAGTTGGAGTAACTCAGCAGGACAGGCAGCATCTCTGGAGAGAAGGAATGGGTGATGTTTCGGGTCGAGACCCTTCCTCAGACTGAATAGATCATCATATGAATCTATGAGGACCGCCTACCCGGGATTTAGTTCCTGACTATTCCCTGTCCGAGTTTCCACATAAATTTCCAAATATTCACATACTGGTTTTCAGGACTCTCGTTCATCCTCAGCCTCACCGCTCCCAACTCTGCAAATTCCCCGTGCCCCACCATCCTCCAATTTTCACTTTTCCAAGACCCTACATTTAATCAATCAATCATTGCAAACTGGGTCGACAGATGCCTCCATCCAAACTCTGGAAATTCCTCCCCAAATGACACTCCTTTTCCTTGTTTAAAGCTTTCACCCCTACTTGGCTACCTGCCAACATCCCTCATGTGGCACTGTCAAATTTTGTTACTCTCCTTGGAATAAAATCCAAGGGAAAAACAAAAAGTTAATTCAAATGAAATAAGAGCATCATTGTGTTGGTAGACAAACTTGACTCGGTAACTTTACACATACATGATAGCATAAGACGTTTAGTACACAGGGTTGTTATTAAAGCACTTTTTTTTGGTCATTAAATAACATTCAACAGGTATGGAACTTTAAGAAGGACCTTCCCGAGAGTGCATCCATAGAAAGCATCTGGCCCAGATGGAGTCACTGGCCGCATTCTTAGGACCTGCGCCGATCAGCTGGCAAAGGTATTCTCAGACATCTTTAACCTATCACTACTCCATTGTAAGATGCACATTTGCTTCAAGACCACTATCATCCTGTTAAGTAGCATGCCTTAATGACTACTTCCAGTGGCTCTGACATCCACCACCATGATGTGCTTCTAGAGACTACAAGATACATTTATTTGTCACGTGCCAGTTGGCGCAGTGAAATGTGAACACCGTACAACCATACAATAAAAATAAAGAACACAACACACCATAGAGTTCAACATAAAACAGCCCCACACAGCAGAATCAAATGTTTCCCACTGAGGGAAGGCACCAAAGTCAGTTATCTTCCTCTAATGTTCCTGATGTTCACCCGTGGTCAGGGCCTCCCCGAGCCCTCCGCTGTCGCCGCTACGGGCGGCCCGATGTTCAGGCCCGCTCGATGGGGTAATGCAAGTCTGACGTCGGGGCTGGGGGACCTCCGCAGCGGCCTGGACATCAGAGTCGGGCACCTCCTACCGGAGTCCGCAGGCCGTGTTGGGCGGAGATGCAACGCTGGTGGCCCTCGGCAAAGGGCCCCAGGACTCCGCGATGTTGTTCAGCGCCGGCTGCGCTGGAAGCTCTCACAAACCACAGCTCAGCGATGTTGGAGCAGCAGCCCAAAGCTCCGGAGCGCCAAACAGCGATCCAGGGAGGCATCGCCCGCTCCGCGATGAATCCAGCGCTGCGCCGCCACTGTTGAAGCTCTGGTCAGGGTCCCGGTCCCCGGCAGGAAAGGCCGCGCCAATCCAGGTGGTAGGCCGCTAGGAGGGGGGCGAGGACGCGACTCGGAGAAATAGTCGCGTCCCCGCCAGGAAGCAACTGGGAGGCCGTTTCTCCCTTACCCCGTCCCCCTCCCTCCCCCACATAGAAAATTAAAGATTCCCCCAAAACAAACATTACAAGATTTTTTTAAAAATGTAATTGAAAAACAAATGGACTGTAGGCAGAGGCTGCCTTCAATGCGGCGCCCCTAGTGGACTAGAGTTTATGCCAACTCCCAGCCAGCCTTGATCCACCACAATTTGCTTACCATCACAACAGATCCACCACAATTTGCCTACCATCACAACAGGTCCACAACAGATAACAACTTCCTGGCTCTAAACCCATCTCTGGAACACTGGTCAGAATTTATAAGAATATTAATCTCCTCAGCCTTCAACTTTAACACAAAAGTTCTGTTGAACCTGATGAAATTCCACAAGAGTACCCAGAATACTGAATACATTGCACTAACCTATTGTCATTTAGAAAAGTGATTCTCATTTGAATGATGGCCTAACCCAGGTGAGGCTGTGCATACAAATCTATGCAGAATCTATACAAGATTTACCTTATTTTCAGAAAAACAAGCTCCATTAATTTTCTTTGAAATGTTCTGCATGTGTAAAAGGGCATTTATAGTTTATTTACTTTTATGCATAATGAAGACAATATGCTTTACTTTCAAGGAATGGAAGAATCAGAAGGGAAATCATTTGCACAAGGTATCCAACCTCACTGGAATGGACTTCATTTTGGCTCTGGGCCTAATGCCTAATTTTAGCCTAATGGCCTAATCCTGCCAGTAAGATTCCTGGCACACAAACATTATGACCAAAAGGATGCCCACTGCAAAAAAGCCAGCTCAGAGAGCAATCCCATTCCTTCACTATTTTTGCCTATGAACAATTCTCTCCACATTCCTGGCAACAATGCCTATACTCACAGTGGCCAATTAAACTATCAACCTGCATGCGTTTGGACTCTGGGGGAAAAAACTGGGGCACCCGGAGGAAATCCCATATGGTCACAGGCAGAATGTGTGAACTTCACTCAGACAGCAGCAGAGGTCAGGATTGAACCTGGGAAGCACAGCTCCACCAGCCATGCCACTGCACTGGATCTTCGTCTCCAAACCCATCATCGGTCTCCCCATCCTGACTCACTTCTAGCCTCTGGCTTCACATTATTGCAGATGAGATAACAAGAGCCTCGACAAGTAAAGACATACAAAGGCAAGTGGATAGGGTCATGGGAAAAACACAAAACAAAAGTGGTTAGAAATTCATTTTAGTGGGAGTTGCTGTAAAGCTGTGGGACATCTGATGGTTTATCGATTTTCACTTATTCTGGCTTGTAGTAAGACTGTTTTCGGCATCGTTTTATTTCCCCCCCCATTATCAAAGTAATCTAATTGAGAATAAACCCATTGGAAGTATGTGATACAAAAGTAAAATCATCTGATATGAAATAATATTTCAGTCTTAAAGATCCATGAAAACATTAGCTATGCTATCAGCTTAATTTTGCAGAAAAAAAAAAATCACCTCTACTGCAGAGAACTGGCCTGCAACGTTGGATCAAGACAGACTAAATTTTGCCTTGCTTATATACAAAAAAAAACACCTTTGGTACACATTGCCAGTGTTCTCGTGTATTCTATAAAGGAACCATTTAAAAATAAACATTAGAACGGAGGAAAATAGAACAATGTTGAAAGACAGGTTTTAAAACAGGCCAGAAATGATGCAAATTAAACAGGGCAGTACTAAATACATTTCAGTATGAAACGCCCAAAATAAGGGTAATACAGACTATGATAAGAAATCAGTGGCATATCTCCATATGAACCATTTAGAATTCCCATTCCTATGTGTTCACAAGTCTTAAACTTGCCTTTATACTCAACCATTTGTACTGTCAGGACACAGATTGTGAAGTAGCAATAATTTCCAGACTGCGATTCACTCATCAAACCAGTGGCAGATTAGAGAGCGTACATCTTACCAGCTACTAATAGATCTCTCGTCTGTGTATGGAGCTTGCATTGGCAGCAAACATTAATGGTACTTATACACCCCTGTGCTATGATTGAACCATGATCAATTCTCTGGTTTAATTTCCCAGATATCTCTGTTACACCATTGTAATCAAGAAACAATCGTGAAATATTGACATCAGGCTTCCACTACCTTATCTGAAAATATAAGGATCACTTTTGTCTTAATCAGAAATCTTGTCACTTACGTCAGTTGATTTTAGGACATTTCTATTTGCAAAAGAAAATTAACAATAACTAGACAAGTATAAGATGCAAAGATAGGGCCTGAAGCAAGCTGTTAAAAGACTCTCGGGGACAATAAATACTGTGACAGACACACAACACTGGAGTAACTCAGCGGGACAGACAGCATCTCTGGAGAGAAGGAATGGGTGACGTTTTGGGTAGAGACCCCTCTTCAGTCCTGTCTCCACTAGTTCCCCTCTTCTTGGACTCTCCCGGACAGCCCTCTATCCTCTTTAGACCTTTTTGTTTCTAACTGCCGGCGTGACAACCGTCTCAATGTTTCCACTCCCCTTACTAGCCTCTCCCTCTGAACGTACAGCCCTCCGCTCACTCTGCAGCAACCCAGAAAAATATTTTCAGTTTATACCAGCATCTGCAGTCCCTTCATACATAAATATTGTGACACCACTTTAGGTTGAATTGTCTATTTCTGTATTGTATTTTCAATGCAATAATTTACAAAAACACTTAGGTTTAAGTTTATTTATTGTCACATATATAATGTACAGTATCTTCGAGTGCTAGCCAATCAAATCAGATAATATTACACATGAATACAATCAAGCCAAACCAGATGTACAGCAGTAGAACAAAGGAAAATATACCAGAACAGTTTCTCAACATTGTAGCACAACAGTACCAGAGAAAAAAGTTGAAAGCCCACAATGAGTTAGGGTACAGTCCCGAATTTCCAACCTAACTGATGGGATGAAGATTCAGATAATAGAGAAGAAGCTGTTCCCGTCAGGTGGTATGCTCTTTGAAGCTTTTGTACCAGCTACCCAAAGGGAGCCAGGATAGAGAGGAATGTTCAGAGTGGTAAAAGGTCCTCGATTGTGTTGGCTGCTTTCCCATGGCAACGGGAAATGTGAATGGTTAGGAGTCTGGTCTTTGTGATGGAATGGGCAACATCCAAAAACCCTCTGCAATTTTCTTGCAGTTTTGAGCAGCGCCATACTCAAACCAAGCTGCGATGTAATTCGACAGTATTCCTTCTACGGTTCCGAATTTCCTCAGACCCCTGAGGAAATAGAGTGCAAGGTGACAAAGATTTGGCCCAAAACTTTTTATTATGTCTTGTCTTAGAAATTAAATCCACACAGACATTTTATTTCCAACTTTTTTACAAAAATGTCTCATTAGTGATTAATTTTAATAGTATTAAAAATGTTGTAGTAGCGTTAATAGTATTAAGATTTTAATCCAGGTATATCTGGATTTTTGGATGGATTTAAATACAAATCATACTAAGAATTCCCCCAAAAAATACACAACTTTATTGTGACATTTATTTAGATAAAATAAAGAAATTTGGTATGCCAGTAACATCATTTTCATTTTTTGATTTTCTGAAAACATATATTTTCCATTTTCAGTTTGTGGCTCAGAAGGGGACTCAGAAAGTCCCATAGAGAAACATTGAAACAAAAAACTAGGCTATAAGACCAATGGTGTTCCAACCAAATTCTGCTCTTTCAGAGGTCCTGGTTCTCTCCTTGAGACTTTAAGCAGATTCCCACAACACCGCTGATGAGAAAACCAGGGAATTATTCACAGGACTTTGCTGACATCTATCCCTCAACCTACATCATTGAAACATCTACTTCCGATAGTAATTTGTAGAGGTTTGCTGTTTACAAATTGATTTTGCTTCCATTTCTATTCCCTTCATGCTTTCTGATATTGGTGACACAGCACCCTCTGTTGGCCCTCAAAAAATTAAAAAGCTCCAAACCCAAATTTTAAAAAATCCCAGCCATATCCAAGCTTAAAGCAGTTTTAATATTTCTCAGCAACTCTACTTAATTCTATTTGAATTTCCATTGAAAACAATTCTCCCTTTTTTAAAGATCTCAATTTGGTGAAGTTTCAGACACTTTGCAACAATTCTATGCACATTGAAGATTTGATTCCATTGATTAAAGATGTATTCTGAAATAAGTCTTTGATCATGCTCTTGTGTTCTAATAAGAGTTTCTGCCACCCACATTTTCCCCGAAAACAACTTTGGCTAGTTTGTGTTGTAACCATGTTATTGTGGTGCCACCTATTGGTCAAGCCACTTACTGATCGAACACTCGTCACCAGAAACTGGAACGGTCACGTGACTGCGTTTGACGGGAAGAGAACGTCATCAGTTAAGGGTGTGCCCGACAACAACAGCAGAAACTTAGCTCGAGATCGCGAGTCAACAACCTCGCTCAACAGCAGCAACAACGACTTTATGTTAGAGTGTACCAAAATTCGCATGTATGCCAAACCTGTGATGTCTTAATAAAAGCAACATTTGTACACGACATTTGGACTCTCTACATTATCATTGGCACTGTTGTATGTTTGCAAAAAGTCATTTATTACACAAGAAAGCTTAATGAACCAAAATACAATCCTATGGCAAAATTAACGAATATCCCTTCCTTGAGTTAATAGTCCACTCTCAATCTCTTAACTTGTACACCAAGCCAATTACAGATATTATGCCCCCCCCCCCACAGGCTCCCCATTTCAAATTATACTATGGAAGATACCTCCTTTAAAGGTCAGATTGACTACCATAATTTTTATTGTTTAATTCTAAATTTAATTTTCAACAATTATGGAGTAATCAATGTTTCTGCTTGTTTAATAAAAAATAGATTATTTGCTAGTCCTCGCAGCTTTTTACAACACACAAAAACAAAACCTTTGTAATAAGAACACACTCAATATCTTCACAGCAGCCAATAAACTGTCTGCATAAAAGCAAGATCATTTTTCTCTCAATACAGCCTCAGGAGTTCACAGTGCAAGGCAGGATGCAATTAACAAACCCAGCTTATTTGCATCTAATGCAGTGATTACACATCAACACATATCTAACACAATGCTGTTAAAACCCAAACATTTTTCCTCGAGAATTGTACGTTTTACCAGCAATTTCTAAAAACCAGAAACATTATCTTGAGAGTCAGAGAGTGATACAGGTGAAAACAGGTCCTTTGGCTTAACCCGCCCACACCGGCCAACAAATGTCCCAGCTACATTAGTCCCACTTGCCTGCGCTTGCTTCATATCCCTCCAAACCGTCCTACCACGCCCTGCCTAACGTTCTTAAACAATAGGATAGTCCCAGCCTCAACTACCTCCCTCTGGCAGCTTGTTCCATTCACCCCACCACCCTTTGTGTGAAAAAAGCCCCCGGATTCTTATTAAATCTTTTCGCCTTTAACCTATGTCCTCTGAGCCTCGATTCCCCTACTCTGGGCAAAAGACTGTGCATCTACCCTACCCGATCTATTGCTCTCATGATCTTATACACCTCTATAATATTACCCCTTACCCTCCTGCGCTCCATGGAATAAAGACCCAGCCTACTCTACCTCTTCCGATAGCTAACACCCTCTAGTCCCAGCAACATCCTCCAAAATCTTTTCTGAACCCTTTCAAGCAAAGAAGCAAGAAGGTCCTACTCCCACGAAGAAAGCGTGGTACGGTCATGGGCAGATTCATGGGTAATTTTAGTACCCATTTCAGCAACCAGCCGACATCTTGCTTCAGCCCAAAGATATGATCTTTGCTTCCGCCTGCGTCTTCGGGGTTGAGGCGGCGGCCCTACTCGGGGCTGAGGCTGTGTCCCGGCGACTTCGGAGGTTCGGACCATGGGCCCAGTCGCGACAACGTCAGGGAGCTCGCAGGTCACAGGTTGGTGACCTGTTTTTTCCGGAGTTTCCCGCGGCAACAGCTTCGTCCGCTGGGCTGGAGGGCGACAGCTTCGACCGCCCCCGTGCCGCGAGTTTTGAACCCGGCCTGTGGCAATATTGGTGCCATATGCTGCTGATGTGTCGTTATCAGATATACAGTGTTAAAAAGAGAAATAAATCACAATAAAAAGCGAAAAGATGCTCCTTCCACAGCGTGCGGGGAGTCTGGCCCGGATCAGCACGGCCGAGGAGGTTTGCAATGTTTTTTAAATTTAATGTTGTCCCTTGTCTAGTCTGAAATAAAGTTCATCGTTGGATATAAAAATTGGAAGAAAGGTAAATGTGTGTGTTATATTATTATATACATCTATATCACATTCATGTATGTGTGTTCTTTCCAGCACAATCTAATCAGTTGTATGTAGCAATATTACAAAATTTTGAGATTTAAAAAATCAAGTCTGCAATTTAAATCCCATCAGATAAAGCATAAAAAGGTTAATTTGACACCTAATTCAACTTTCATATATTCAGTATTCACAAAAGCTATGGCCATTTTTCATACTCGAAATTAGGATCTTGATTAGGACTATTGCTTTTCCATTGACTTAACACAAAAGTTGTCATCGAGGACAGTCAAAAGCCATAACTTTCTTAAAAATTAAGAGAACTGAAAGAAATGTTCAGTTATTATAGATTGAAGCATTCTGAAACAAAATATGAAACAATCTTACTTGGATGACCTGAAAATTAAAGCATATAATTAGTTAGTTTACCCAATTGTAAGCTAATTACAAAATTCAAATACTAGATCTAAACATCTATCAATTTCTTAAGAAAATATTAACATTGTTTTAAAAGCCTGTATCCAAATAACATTCACTCCAAGAAATTCACAATATAACATGATTTTTGAATCTCATTGGTCATTAATTTATAGGCCAAATTGAAGGAATTTACTGTTTAAATGCCCGTAAATTAATGGCCATTTAAATCAGCTTGCGAGTGTATTTTTCTTCAGGAACGCGATGGATTGGAATGTTGCGGTTGCAGTGAATTTAAACCCAATATCGGCAGGAAAATACTGCCAGTTCATAAGCAGAATAAATCACCGTTTCGCCACATGAAACGTTGATTAAGGTCATCTAAACAAGCAAGTTCATATGAAAAAATAAACAGCTTCATTTCCCTGTCACTTACGTAAAATCCGTCCCCGTTGTCGGCGTTCACGGCATTAGGAACTAATTTTTATATTTACTGCTGCGCTGAAATAATCAATGCGATTTTAACAAAAAATTTCACTTACCGGCAAGTCGGAACGAATCACCAGAAAAAGCTCGCACTCCGAGAAAAAATAAATTCCGGATGGCAAGGAAAACCGCATTTTAAACCCCCACCCCCCCCCCTCCCCCACCCCCCCCCCCCCCCCCCCACACAGCGCCAAGTCGCGGCACATGGCCAGTGACAGAACTGCAGCGCCGCTGAAGGTAAGTTTTGTAACATACCTATTGTGTGCTCGCTGATTAAAAACCCTCCTTAAGTTATACATCATTTGTAAATCTTGCTTAAACACATTTAATTTTGTGAAATACTTAATTTAGATAATCCCACTATTACAGACCAGATCCCATTCCACTCTCTGGCTTTTGGGAAGAGCAGACCCATTTATTATTGAGAAACAACTCACAAAATAAAAACAAAACATTAAGTAACATTCCAGGGCTAGAGCAACTGGAATCTTCAATTTGGTATTATAAATTTCCCAAATACTTGCAGTTGTGAACAGTGTTATTAGATGAATGAATTACGGAGTGCAAGTGTCAACTCAACAAAATCAACTCAAACACCAGCATAAGAGCCATTTAAAAATAATGAATTTAAAAAACATTAAAAAGAAAATTACCAGAATCAAAATTTATAAACATTTTATTCTTTAACAAGAAATTAACAGAATTATGAATTCTACCCCTATATCACACACACAAACTGTTCCCCCGCAACGCTGAATACACTGCGAGTCGGGTCGGTCGAGTATGTTTCCAGTTACTATAACATCAACTCAAACACAGCTTATGAGCCATTAAAAAGAAATTATTTAAAAAAGAAAATTACCAGAGTCAAATTTCATTCTTTAACAAAGAATTAACAGAATTATGAAACTAAAAGCAGAATTATGAATCTAGCCCTATATCACACACACACAAACTGTCTCCCCCGCAATGTTGATTACACTGCGAGTCGGGTAGGTTCCGGATACTGAAATGACGCAAAAAAATGCCCCGTTTTTTGCTCCGTTGCATACTACACGTCAGCCCATTGCATTTCACAGGAGTGGCCTATCTTGGTCCGCTCCTATAGGATCTTTGCTTTCAAGCTTGACAAAATCTTTCCTATAACATGTGGCCCAGAACTGAACACAATATTCTAAATGTGGTCTCATACAACATACTATACAACTGCCAACATGACTTTCCAACTTCTAAACTTCATACTCTGACTGATGAAGCCCAAAGTCCAAAGGCCTTTTTGACCACCTTAATCAACCTGCGACTTCGACCTACAAGAACCATGCTCCTGTACTCCAAGATCCCTCTGCTCTACATCACTACCCAGAGGCCTACCATTTACTGTGTCGGTCCTGCACGGGATGCCCTAGTTCGACCATCCCAAAATGCAACACCTCACACTTCTCTGTAGAAATTCCACAATCATCCTCTCCGCCCACCTGCCAAAAAAACGAACCAGATCCAGCTGCAAATCGTTCATAACCATCTTCACTATCTATACTTTTGTATCACGGCAAACCTTGCTAATCTTGCCCTGTATGTTTACATCCAAATCATTGATGTAAATGACAAACTGTAACAAGGCCCGCACCGAACCCCACCCCGAGGCACTCACAATACACAGGCGTCCAAGTCAAGAGAGTCAACTTCCACCATTACTCCTCTTGCTATCCTTCCATGAGCCAATTTGCTATCCATACACTATCTCTCCTTGGGACCCATGCGATCAAACCTACCCGAGCAGCCTGACCATGCAGAACCATGTCGAACCGCCTTACCAGAAGTTCATGTACGCAACATCTACACCTGCCCTCAACGACGTTTTGGTCACGTCCTTCAAAAAAATCAATCAAATTTGTGAGACACGACCTCCAAAGTACAAAACCTTGCTGACCATCCCTAATCGGCGCCCTTGCCCATCAAATCCTGTATATCCAATTTCCTTAGAATACTCTCCAGTACCTTAACCAACTACAAACGTTAGACTCACCGTCCTATAGTTCCCAGCATTTTTCCCTGCAGCCCGTCTTGAATAGAGGCACAACATTTGCCACCTTCCATCTTCCCCCGGCACCTCTCCTGCACTTAATGACGTCGTAAATTTCAACCAGGTCTCCTCGCCCAATTTCCTCTCTCATTCCCACAAGGTTCATGGATATAATCATATCAGGCCACTGGAGATCGTCTACCTTCAAACACAAACTGGACCTTCATACTTCTTCAACAGTAATCCTGACTGCTACAATAACACTCCAGTAAACTGCTCCAAATTTCCTCTCCGTATCCATTGGTCCTGCCCTACAAAAGTTTCTGATGAAAGATATGCAACTAGTAATCTGCAAATATTTCTCAAAGTTACCTAGTAAATTATTTAACATATTAACCATGAATAATAACTTTATTATATCATAGGAAAGCCTTGTTTCCCCATTATATCTGAAAAGATCAATTAAATATTAGACAACAATACATTCATCTTATTGCAGAGCACCTGTCATATGGAACACATTATATCCACCCAGCCTCACGGTGGAAGGGTGAATATACAAGCTCTTGTATATTCACCCGCGCCTATTTACCCTTTATCTTATCCTTGCAGTGTTATAGTGGTTAAAAAATGTCAGCTAAAATGGTAAAATGGAGTTATCAGCTAAATTAGCAGCACTTCATTCCACACCCATTAGAAAACAAGATACAAACACGACTGTTTTTCGCTCACAAGTTGGAATAATTTCTGCACCTGTTCATGCGTGTGGACTCACATTGCCTGGGAACGTAAGCCTTTTCTCAGGCCATTCTATGGGAAAGCAAGCATTGGTGAACAAAACACAGCAGCAAATAGTAGATAGACCACCTGCCCTGCCTCTAGTAGGGCAGAAGAAATGTTTCAGACAATGGGTCTTCTGATTGCTCGGTGAGGTATAGTGGTACGGTGTGCCCGATACGAAATGCCATAACGGATGGAGTGGGCCCTATCGGAGGAGAGAGCCCGAGCCTCGAATCATGTAGTGAACGGTGCCAGGTGATAGAGACCGGCGTGCTCTGCTGGTGTGCTCAGGGATACCGCGAGTGAATGTGCCTTATCTAGAAGTGTACCGCCAAACTAGAGAATCAAACTTGATGTCTGAAACCGGTGATTTATAGATCACTACAAAGCTTAAAGATTGATTTCTAAATTGAAGTTCTGAAGTTCATTCAGCTACTTTGCCAAAAATGTTTTTGGCACATTATGTAAAGTAGCAGTCTAGCTATAGTCAAATCAATATTAAATACAAAGTCCACGAGTGCAAAACTGTTGATACAAACCAATTACAACTAATATCCCACCAAAAATAATATTTTTATATACCAAACCATTTAATCTTATACTTACCCATGGAAAAATCATCAATATGGAAAGTTTTACCAGGATGCAAGTTCTCTTAATGTTAGGGTCAATCCATATTTTTATACACCTCAACATTGTTTTTTCCAACATTTGAACCAGGTAAAATGCAAGGATTATAATTATCTAAGATGCACAAGCATTGGAAAAGCACGACATCATGTATTTTTCATTTTAAATTGTATTTTCAAATAAATAACTGGATAAAAAAAAAAGATTAGCCCACAGCACAACTTCTTTCACTTAAAATCCTCAGTGATGGACATCTGCAGAACACAATCTAGATAAGGGCAACCAAAGGTAACAAAACAAGCTGGAGAAACTCACGGGTTAGGCAGCATCTATGGAGAGAAGGATCAAGGCGACGTTTCGGATCACGACCCTCTTCAGACTCAGCAACGTTTCGGGTCGAGACCCTTTTTCTTAATAACGGGCAAAAAAATTTTCAATCAAGTATGTGGCACAGGATTCCACACAAGCTACTTGAAACACTCACCCTTTGCAATATACACAAAAGCACGAGGTATATTGTTTAAAAGGCGATCAAATCCATCACAAGATGAAGAAGCTAGTCCGTCAGCAGAAGTCAGGGTGGAGAACATGCCCCAGTCTGCATCACTGGTGCTGAAGGTAGGAAAATGAATCGAAGCTACACAGTTCCTAAAAATCTTCAACAATAATCATGGACAAAACCCAATTGAACGAAGGCCACGAACATACTACATGCGCTACTTCCTCAAACACTAACAAATTCACATTACTCTTAACAACTTCTAGAAGATGTACCACAGAAGGCATTCTCCTGAGGAAATAGAAGCATTGAATGAGCTATCTATGCATTACTTGCCTTACTTTACTTTGTCACTGATTGATTTACACACGTATGGGAAGATTTGCCCGAGCAAATTTTTTTCATTGGTATCTTGGTACATGTGACATAAATAAACATAAATATCAATATGCAAAATATACAATAATTCCATGCTGACAGCACACATGGTCAGGAACTAACTCTATCAATATTTGCCAAAACCTGAAAACACTTACCTATGCAATCTAGTACAACATAGCCAGGATAAACTCAGGGAAAATATCTAGTGATCCAGTCAGGTTCCCGACAGAAAATCAGTGTCACAGAGTCTTCCAGATTAGCTGCCAAGAGCATCCTCCACTTTATCCAATTTATCCTGAAAATATAAACAAATAAATCCAAAGAGTCAAATGGCCATAAATATAATGGTTTCACAGCTTTCTAGGAATATGCAAGAGCATTTTAAAGAAAAAACGATCCTAGAAAAGAAAATTCTGTCATTTACTTGGAGGGGGGGGGGGGGGGGGGGGGGGGGGGTCTTCATCGACGCTATCACT